>CM021100.1:910797089-910837120 GCA_007115665.2 Sequoiadendron giganteum | reverse complement strand
ATGAACAATCCATTGTCCTCTCTACCCAACAAGAGGAGCACCCTTCCCACACATCTACCTCATCTCTTTTGGAAGAAAATGCCACATATACAACAAATTTTGATGAGATAGATCATCAACAACCCCCTAACCCACAAGAAATGGAAAGACTTTATGGACGTGGTTATGATATTGTGAAACAATTGGGTTACAATGGTAAAGGATGTGTAAAGCATGAGCAAGGCATTCGTGTACCCATTGAACCTAATATGCAAGGAACTAAGACCAGTCTAGGGTTTTCCTTTTCTAAAGCTACGAAATCCAATCAACGAACCTCTCTAGACATCAATACTATATCATGCACATCAAGAACCAACCTTATGCTTAAGCACCCTGAATTTATTGATGTGGATTCTCTCCTCTTCACCTATGTTCATGGCGATGATGATTTAAAATAATTGTTAGGTGCTTCAGATAAGACTTCTCGCTCCATGGGACATGCCTCTTGTGCTATGTTGAGTTCTAAGTTTGTTGTTAGTAACATTAACAAACCTCACACTAGCTTGGAACTATATGATCCTGAAGTCCCTAAGTCTAATGCACTCCCTTTAGGCAATACCCTTGGCATACCAATGGATATCGATGACAAAGAAAAAATCATTAAAATCGGGAAGTGACTAGATGATGAAGAACAAGAGGATCTTCCCACCTTGCTTCACACCTTTCCTGAACTATTTGCTTGGAAATATTCTGACATGCCAGGAATAAATCCCCAGATAGTTACCCATAATATTGTCCTTGCTGAAAATGCTAAGCCCGTTCGCCAAAATATTCGAAAAATGAATCCTAAGGTAGCCTTGCATGTTAAAGGAGAACTTGGAAAACTCCTTAACGCGGGTTTCATTCACCCCATTGATTATTCTCCTTGGATATCAAACATTGTCACGGTGGCAAAACCCAATAATCGTGTTAGGATATGTACGAATTTTAGAGACTTGAATAAGGCCTCTTTAAAAGACGACTTTCCCCTTGCTAACATCAATATGATCATGGATTCCACTGCTAGACATGCTTTGTTATCCTTTATGGATGGATTTTTAGGTTATAATCAAATCTTCATTAACCCACAAGATCAATACAAGATGGCTTTTACATCTACTTGGGGCATATTTTGTTGGGTTATGATGTCTTTTGGTTTAAAAAATGTTGGCGCTATTTATCAACAAGCAATGAATTTAGTCTTCCATGATTACATTCACAAAATCTTAGAAGACTATGTTGATGACATTCTTGCTAAATCCTTAACCTGCCAAGATAATGTGAGTGTCGTCTATCAAATCTTTGAGCGTATGCATAAATATAACATGTGCTTAAAACCTAAAAAGTGCATCTTTGGAGTAGATAGTGGTAAAATTTTAGGGTTTATCATCTCTCACAGAGGCATCGAGGTGGATACAAAGAAAATTGACGCTATAATCAATATGCCACCTCCTCATAACATTTCCCAATTGTGTACGTTACAAGGATGAATACAAGCCATTTGTTTTTTTGTTACATACTTAGTCGATCATACGTTACCCTTTACGCACCTCGTTAAAAAGGATGTCAACTTTGATTGGAATAATGATTGTAAACAACCCTTTAAGAGTTTGAAAGAATACCTCATAAATCCACCTATTTTACAACTTGCTACATCCAATAAACCTTTCATCCTTTATATCGCTACTTCTGCTTATGCTCTTGCTGTCTTGTTGGCTCAACAAGACTCCAATGGTAAAGCGCATCTTGTCTATTATATTAGTAGAACACTCGTTGATTACGAGACTCATTATTCCATAATTGAAAAACAATGTCTGGATCTTGTATTCACTACTAGTATGTTGCGACATTAATTACTCAACACTGAATTACAAGTGATGACAAAGTTTGACCCTCTAAGGTATCTCTTCAATAAAAGAGACCTTTTAGGACATCTTGCTAAATGGGTCATGTTGTTAACCGAGTTTGACCTTAAGTTTATTGCTCAAAAAGAGATCAAAGACCAAACCCTCACTGACTATTTAGTTGATGCTCCTTCACCTTTAGCGTTACCCACCAACGACTCTTTCCCTGATGACAGTGTGTTTACTATAGACCTTCCTACATGGGAATTGTACTTTGATGGATCCAAGTGTAGAACAGGCTCTAGTGTTGGAGTTATCTTAATTCCACTTGTGGGTAAGCCTATTCCCTTATCCTATCATCTCAATTTCTTATGTATGAACAACATAGCTGAGTATGAAGCATTAATCATTGGATTATGTGTTGCTCTCATCTTGAGGGTTAACGATATTAAGACCTATGGTGATTCACAATTAGTGATTAAACAAATCAACGATCTCTATCAAACTAAACATGATAAAAAAATTCAATATAAGGATCACGTTCTCAATCTATTAGATCAGTTTCACTCCTTTACCATTGATAACATCCCTTGCAAAGAAAATTGCCATGCAAATGCAATGGCTAGTGCAACCTCTCTTATATCTCCTATAAACCCTTCTGAACAAATCATCTTTACCATTCATCCCATTATAAAACCCCCATCAGTAACTGACCTACTAATATATATCCCACTTTTTTAGATAATCAGTGTGAATGGTATGATGCCATCTACAATTATCTAAAAGATGGTACCATTCCCGAACCCACAACTCGAAATACCTACCTTCATCTCAAAAAGTTAGCCACTAAGTATATCATCCTTGCTAACACATTGTACAAAATATCCTTCAATGGAATCCTTTTGCGATGCCTTAAGGATGTTGAAACTCATGTTGCCCTCAAACAAGCCCATTTTGGTACTTGTGGAGGACATTTTGGCACAAAAACTTAGTGCATAAACTCCTTCGTATGGGATATTTTTGTAAAAACATGGAAAAACATCGATGTCACCAGTTCCAGGAACATATTCATTTGATCTACGCTTCTGCTTCAGAGATTTGTGCCCAAATACCTATTTGGTTGTTCTCTATATGGGGCTTGGGCCTAATTGGTAAAATCTCCCCACCTTCTTCTCTTGGACATACGTTCAATATTACTGCTACCAATTATTTCACCAAATGGGTTGAAGCCATTCCCCTTTGATCCACAACCACTAAGGTGATATGTCATTTCTTATTGGAACACATTATCACTCGCTTTGGCCTTCCTTCCACGTTAGTCTCGGATAATGGTACCCTCTTTAAGAACAATGATGTGAAGAAGTTCCTTGAAACCTCCCATATCCAACATCGATTTTCAACTCCTTACTACCCTCAATCTAATGGTCAAGCCGAAAGTACTAATAAAATCTTGGAGAAAATCCTTAAGAAGAATGTCAATCAAAACCAAAAAGATTGGCATACACAATTGTAATATGCACTATGGGCATATCACACGAGTGTTCATTCTTCTATGGGAAATACCCCTTTTAACCTTGTTTATGGTACCAAAGCTATCCTCCCTTTAGAGTTAGAAATCCCCACGTTGAGGATCGCTCTCCAAAGTCTCGTTGATAATGACACTTATGTGGAAAAATGTCTACACCAACTTGAAATGCTTGATGAACAACACATCAATGCGCTTGAGCATCTTCAAGCTTACGCTAAACAATTGCAACACAAACACAATGTTGGTTTCATTCCTCGAACCTTTAACAAAGGTGATTTGGTCTTATATGAAAACCAATGCAACACCACTGTCGATTACGTCGACAAAGGTAAATTCAGTCCTAATTGGTTAGGCTCCTATGTGGTCGATACAAATTACGGATCCGGTGCTTATACATTAACTGAGCACGATGGAACTCCTCTTCAAGATCCCATTAATGTCATGCATTCGCATAGGTATTATGTCTAATCCCCTTTTGAATGTTATGAATTATAGAGAAGTGTTGTTAAAGCTATCAGATTCTATCCTATTGGCTTTCTCATTACTTCATTCTTGACAAATCATTATGCATGTGTCTTGAACACTAAAGTGATTATTTAATTCATTTTTATAATTAATTTAGATTTCATCCTATTCAATTTTCCTCCTTGTGTGTTATGTTACTTTACAATCATAAGTGCATAACATATTTAATCTTTATATTGTATCTAACATACATTCTAAACATGTTTTAATTAGATCACATACATTCTGTTAAATCATGTTGCCATTAATTAATACTCTAACAAGGGTTATTTAATTAATCACATTGTCATTTAACATCCACACAATTAAACTACACCATATAAAATACAAATGCATATAGATACATATATCAAAAAAAATATATACATATCATCATAATATACAATGTCACTATGTACTGTGATTATCATATCCCTCAGGATTTGGTACTCGCCCTGCATCAGTAGTAGAACGTCAGGAGACAGTCGTGTGTGTTCATGACCATAATCTATCGAATCTAAGCATGTAATCGAACCCTCCCATTTTTGCAAGTGTCAACTGATGCTCCATTGCTATTTGATCCCTCTCTACCCATAACTATGCCACCTCTCTCTCTAGTTTATCCACCTCTGCTGGAGGTTGTGATGGTTGCACCTATGCTACAACTCCCACTCGGCGGACCTACCTCCAAAGGCCCTCATAGGCTATCGGAAATCTCGCAAAGGGTCTCAGGGTCTCTGGATCTCACTCCACGATCAGTGGGAGCACATAGTCATTATCCATCTCCTCTTCGTCGAATATCATTCGCACTATCTCTACGGCTGCCTGATGCAAGAACTCTCACCAACCCTTCACAGGCCCTACAAAATCAAACAAGAGTATCATTACTAACACATCATCATATAAATATATATGCATTAAATCACACATCAAATACATCTATCAAAATTAAATATCATCACCTATATCTCTGGCAGAATGTGGAATGTCCACCTCATCCTGTGTAGGGGGTATAGATGATGTGGTTGCCTCCCCTCGGCTATAAGTGTTGGCACCTGCTACTGCTACTATTTAGGATCTATTCATTTATATAGGTGAGAACTCTCCCTGCTCATATTGATCCTTGCCGGTTGCATCATCATCATCACTCAAGGGTGGCTCCTCTACTCTCTCCTCCTCCTCCTCATCCTACTCCCTATCCTCAACCTCATCTTGTCCCTCCTATCCATCATAATCCGGGTCTGCATCCTCATCATACTCCTCATCAATAATATCAGTGAATATTTTAGTAGCCCTGTATCATGTCACCTTGGTCATGTGCTCTCTCTATCTCCTCCCCCTCATTTGGCATAGGCTCTTTCTCTCCCACAGGCTCATCCATCGGGAACATTGGCTTTGGTCGTGATGCTCTCCAACACTCCTCATGGTCCCATGTGGTCCCAACATCATATGCATCATCCAAAGGTGGCTAGTCATGATCCGAATCATCTGAGTCAATGTCGATGACATCATCTAGTGTAAATCGTGCCATATCCCCTGGTCTTTGATCACTCTGAATAGACCTCCTAAATGATGATCGTGGCTGCGGTGGTATTTATACCTATCCAAACTACCTCATAATCGGATCATAGTAGAACGGTCACACTATGTGATCATGTCATCCTACCAGGAACCTGCTCATTTGTAACATCCTTAGTTGTTTGGTATGATATTTCCACTACAGAACAAGCTGGTATGACCTCCATAAGATATCCTCCTCATCTAGTCGGTCGGATCTCACTCTCCAAAAGTGCAAATCATTGTATTTCCATAATCATCGTAATGGATAGCCAAATGCTTGAGTATAACCTAGGGAATCCAACTGGTCGTGTACATGTGATATGCTCTAAGCACCATACCTCTAAGAGTGTGTAGTGTACCATACTATCCAGCTCCTAGAAAACAAACCGACCCAGGTCATAGTACAAATGTGCTAGAATGCATTGTCCCCAGGCATAAACCATCTGATGCTTTGTCATGCCTCGTACTAGATGTACCAGTCCACCCTCCAGATGCATTTCTCACCCATTTGGCAAGAGGAAAAATGATACTATATGCATCATAATACATCTCAGCACTGGCGCTCGTGAATAGAGTAACATCCCCAACTCTATCCGCCCTACGACTCTATCATCATGTACGGGATTGCCGAGGCAATACTCCATGTTTGCCCGTTGCTCTCGAAACAACCATCCCCTCTGTAGCTACACCCGTTCCCCCCAAATAGGGACTTAGAGTATGCGATGGACGTCCACTAATGTAATGTTCATCTCGCCCGTCGGCAGGTGAAAAGTGCACGTATCGGTATTCCACCTCTCACATAATGCCATCAACATAGCATCATGATATCTCAGGGGTGGCATGAGATATGCCCAATAGATCCCCACTAACTGCACATGCTTTATCTCCGCTACTAATAGGGTTGGAGCCAAGTCTCTCAAGAAACTCAGTTGTCTCCTGCCTAAATGTTATTGTGAACAAGTGGGTACCTATACAAATTATCACAATATGCTATCTAAATCATCTAATTTCTTCAATTTTACTCTATTTCATCAAGAAAGTGTGCTAATGTTGTTCTAGTGTGCTTTTACTATGGCCCTAGACACTTTAGAACCCTTTTGGGACACTTTGCAAAGAAATGGGACACTTTGCAAAGAAAAGGGACACTTTGCATAGAAATGGGACACTTTGCGCAAAAATGGGACACTTTGCAAACAAAAGGGACACTTTGCAAAAAAATGGACACTTTGCGACTTTTTTTTCTAGGGTCCTAATACATTCTAAATATGCATTAAATTCATCCTATAATTGAAAAATCACAAAGCAACGGCTCCAGAATCAACTAGCCTCATGCTAGTGGTTGTCGCTCGCCACTTGATCCTGTAGTACGTCCAATCTAGCATGGGTGAAATCACGTGGCTTGGCATCCTCTAACTCTTCCCTCATCACTCTTCAATGCTAAAAAAGGTAAATGAGAAAGTAAGTGCATGTTTAATCTTTTTCATTTCTTTTTAACTAACTTACTTTTTACACACATGTGCACAATCATACCTTTTTACTTTGTTAGCCTTTTAGTGTGCTTTTTCATTCAAACCAGCATACCAGGTGCTAGTGAACTCCATTTTTTATGTTGTTTGTTGCATCTAAATCGTGTTTCCATGCCCTAAATCATTACTCACCTATCGTTATGAGTCATGGTACTTGGAAATTCTCTCTAATATGCGTGTCCTCATTCGACGTTGTTAGATTGCTACCTAGATTCCACCTCTATAAAGCAAGAGAAATCAAGGGGAGCATACATCTACCCTCGAATTTGATCTCTAGGGATTAGATAAGAGGATTTTTAGGACTTCTAACAAATTTGTGTTGCAGGATGTGGTTTCTAACATTGTGGTTTTGCAGATAACTACATCGGGGGCTTCATTCTCTCGCCTTTTAGATGACTATCCTTTTATGAAAATAAGGTGCATTATTTGTTTTAGAGTCCTTTAGCTTACATATGAACATAGAGTCATATGGACACTAAAGTGGGGGCTAAATGTGCCGCCAACAATTGTATACCTTTGAAGAAAAGGACAATTTTGTGCTCGTTTTGGTCCTACTTTACGTCCCATTTCATCAATTATCACCCTAAAACAACATTTATAGGCCCCTAAGGTTGTTAATTTTGACTTAGAGGCCTGCCACACCCAAGAGATCATTTAACCCCCAAAAAACAAAATCAAAACCAATTGAAAAGTATCATTCCCACTCAAAAATTCCTTAGTGAGACTAGGTCGCCCAAGTTGGCAGCCAAGTCCTTTTTGAATTTTTTTGAAGTTTAAAGTGGGAAAATGAATATTTTATCATGAATTCCTGATGGATGTCGGCTTCTTAGGTCAAAATTCCAGACAACTAGTTCGTGTTGCTTATTATACTTGTTTTTAGGTCATTTTGCCAATCTCTCTTAGTCTTTTTTCACATCCAACTCCAAGAACCAAGTGCAAAACATCCTCCTCCTGAAGATTCATCTCTCACACAACAAAATTTGAAGCTTTTAGACAAAAAACTAGGGCTTTTTGAAGGTCTTCAAGCTCACTTCACATCCAAGATCACACATTGACAAAGGTTGAAGATAGATGCCTATGGAGATTCATGGAGAAATCTAGGTTGAAGAGGTGTAACTAGCCACCAAATCATACCTAAAGATTGATTTCAACATGCCTCCATCTTCTACTTTCAACCCATTTGTAGATTCGAGGTTTGCATCCCATTTGCATTCCTTGTTACATTCATTTCAATGGTGTAGGGTTTCTAGGGTTGAATTCTTGCATCATTCCAAATCTGTTACTTTCATCTTATTCTAGCACAATAGAATAGGGTTTTGCTTTATTTCAAGTTTTCCTACTTCTAGACACACTTAGGGCTAGGATTTTTGCAGATTTTATATTCCATTACAAGTTTAAATACAAACTAGGGGTTTGACCAAGGCAAGCCCCACATTAGAAACCCAAATATATTTTGTTTTGCAAGTTATTTTGCAAATTTGGATCCGGATTCCCATGAAGAAGCAGAACATAGACCAGAGGCCTCCATGTCCACTTTCAATTTCTCAAAAAATTTGAAAGGGACTAGGTCACCGATAATGGTGACCTAGTCCCACTGAAGGTTCCCAACACTGAAAGTTGCAGATTTGGATACCCAGATGACAAAAATGACTTCTAGGATAGTTTTCCTGAAAAGGGACTAGGTCACCCGACTTGGTGTAAATGTCCCAGCTAGTCCAAAACTTTGATTTTCTAGGTTTTCCAAGGCTTCCAC
The DNA here is from genome assembly GCA_007115665.2 of Sequoiadendron giganteum. NCBI lineage: Eukaryota > Viridiplantae > Streptophyta > Pinopsida > Cupressales > Cupressaceae > Sequoiadendron > Sequoiadendron giganteum. The sequence goes on along the minus strand of CM021100.1, from coordinate 910,828,387 downwards.
AACTCCCTCTTTGGCCCACAATAGTTTCCAAGTGCACCCATTTGATTTAATAGGTTATTTTACTTATTTTAATCTTCCTTTAGCATTGTTGTAATACATTATGTGTTTTCTAACATCATCAACTCTCTTAGTTTAGGTTAAGTAGTTAGGTTTTCATGTTATATTTCAGCACTTTTCATAGTCCATTACATATTCAATCCCTAGAATTGAATGAATCATGATATTTAATGCCCAAGGTTGGTAAAGGAAAACCCTCTTCCTTCTAGGTGAAACCTTAGAGAGTTGTAGTGAACCCATTCTTTTACCCCCACACAAAGCATTAAATTTTGTGGTTCACCTACTATTATTTTGTTTGTGATATATACTGTGTGGGAGACTCTGTATTCTACTAAGGTGAACATTCTTATACTGTGGTTTTGTTGATAGTCTCTTTACTAGTAGTATGATGGGAAATTAATGTGTTCTCAGATCTAAAAAGTGTTTGCTTTGACGATTATTTGTTGGTTTGGAGAATTGTGGTTTAGTCTTGGCTGACTTAGTGAATGAAATATACTATGAAGACTAATAGCCGACTTGGCATAATGCACTACATGGATAAAATGTTCAAATCTTATACGGTGCCGATGAAGAAAGGTTTTTTATTATTTTGTTTTCATCCAATTAGGCAGAACTAATTGAAGAATAAGATATAATTGTATATATAAGACATAAGGGTATGTGCAGGATCATCATGGAAAAAATAGGCCCTTAAGTGGTGACGAAAATTTAGAAAATCAGAGTTAGGCAACTTGACGTAAAATATTGAATAGGTTATCTATAGTCTTAAGTTGACTCAAATTTGACATACTACCTTATTCTTGATGCAGCTCAATTCAAAAACATATGACTTGGCATAGGGATTTCCAATTTCTCTCATATCTTCTTAAGATTTATCCTTGGCTACTTTAAATCAATTGCTCACAGCGATGGTGTAGAAATCGCTTTAAAGTGGGGGCATACATAGATGACATCCTTTTGCAAATTCCATGGCGTGATTTTTCTTATTCTTGTGAAGTGTCCTCTTCTTGGTGGTGTGATTGGGTTTGATGCCTTCCAAGAGTGTATGATCTTTTGACATGGCATGATGTGAACAAGACATTCTGTCAGCAATGATCTGACACTTTGACTTGTCCTCTCTTGGAGACATTAGGCACAATGCTCCCTAAGAAGAAGACCTTACATGAACAAAGAAAAATCCCCTTTAACAAAATATTTACATAATATTTTAAAAAAGCATTTACAAAACCATTGTGGTGCCTTATCAAAGTTATCACCAGGGTAACTTTGGTCTGGTTAGTATGATGGGAAGTCGACACACTGCATTAATTTCTCATTATACGATGGGAAGCTGACACACTAGCATGACTTTCTCACTAAACCACTTCTTTGGACTTCTCACCCGACGGACAGTCATAAGTTTCGTTGCCTCAGAGTGAGTATGCTTGTTTTGGAAAAATAGCCTAGACCTAGTCCACAACTAACTAGACAAACAGTCGAAACTTGATCCACCTTTTATTTGTTAGATATCGTTCACCCTTGAATGTGTCCTTTTGCAATTATGTCGATTTGACTGAGGATCTTGAATCTTGGGGGCTTGATTTCCTCCTTCATCTTTGTCATCCTTCACCATCCGCATTGACACCATTTGGCTAATTTAGTGTGAGTATGAAGCAAGTTCATCCTCTCACTAAATTGGGGGCTAAATTTGTCACCAAAAATTAGATAACCTTGCAGAAAGGGATAGTTTTGTGTTATTTTAGCCCTTAATTACCCTTTACATCATCATTAATAGGACCCAATGACCCCATATTGTGCATCCCAAGGCTTATTTTGATAAAAAACCCGACTAAATCAACATAAAAAATGAAATTCTTTGTGCTCCCAGACAATCCAACTGGAAAAAGAGCCCCTGTGGGACCAAGTCTCCCATCTGGGTGAATTAGTCCCATCCAGGTGGGATTAAGTCACCCAACTTGGTGACTTAGTCCTATTTGGTCTATTTTCAAGGTTTGAGCGAGAAAAATTAGGTTTTAAGTTTATTTTTCCTTCATGTTGGCCTTGGGGATCAAATTAATGGGTGTTTTATGTGGATTTCCTATAAATACAATCCTCTAAACCCTAATTCACAACTAATGTATTCATTCTTCACTCTTCATTCACTACTCTTCTCAAGCAAGCTAGGGTTTGAGTATTCTAAGTCATCAAAACATCTCTCCAAAGAATTCAAGGGAAGATTCTTCCTCCATTGTTTCATGCTTCATTAAATTATTTATCCATTTTTGGTTTATTTACCTAAAAGGGGTTTGACCAAGGAAAACCCCCATGCCCTAACAATCAACATTTCTCTCTTTCTTTCTTTATGTGTTTGCAGTTTTAGGTATTTTGAAGGTTTGGAAACCATTGACAAATGGGTTGAAGACTTGTTGAGGGAATCTTCTTGCTGAATAGGTCAACATCTACACTAAAAATTAATTTATAGTGCCAAAGATCAAGGTCTCAGATCCGGATACCTAGAGCAGCGGAAAGTGTAGACCAAGAACTTCAGATTCCACTTTCAGACTTTCAGAAAAGCTAAAGTCTACTAAGTCACCAATAGTGGTGACTTAGTCCCAATGTACATTTTTTTCAGATTTTTCTATAGATTTGGATACCCATTTGGCCAAAACGGGCTCTGGTGCAATTTTTTTGATTTGAGACTAAGTCACCCAGAATGGTGTAAGTGTCCCATTAGGCCAAAATTTCAGAATCAGTAGCATTCCCAGTCTTCATTCTAGTCTACAATTCACTCCCAAATGCACACCTTTCATTTCACTATTTTATATTTTGCTTCATAGTCATTTCTAGGTCATTTAACATATGTTTGCATATCTCAATGTGTTTTCAAACATATTCCATTTTCTAGGTTTTTCATTAGTATTTAATTTCCTTTATCCATTTCCAGCATTTTGATCATTTCATTTAGACACATTCCACACACATTAGCATATTATCCTTGAATGAACCCCTTAGATTTTGGGTGTGAAAGAAATCTCTCCTTTTAGGTGAAAAACCCTAGAGGTGCTAGAGAACACCCTTTCCCCTAAAATTAGTGGTTCAAATATATAATATTTCATATATACTATATACTATATATAATAATTAATATGTATACTATATATAATATATAATATACTATACAAAATATATCTACTATATAGTATAAAATATAATATAATTAAAAAAATCATAATGGAGAAAAATGGCACATTTTTGCAATAAGGAGTAGTTTCGTAGTTGAGAGTAGCAGGGCAGGTTTGCAAGACCCTCAAGGCTTTGACACGACAATGGAAGAAGGCTCAGAAATTTTCCTCAGGCTGGCGGTGGGTGACAAGCAAATTATGCTCAAAACCATGCTGGACAATGGGAATTTCATGACCAACGATCGCACAAACAAGGGCATTGGAACCACGCACAACCTCACCAGGATTGAAGATCAAGAGAGAATGCACATCCAGTCAGGAAAGGGCCTGGTAATTTGGGAGGCAGAGGCCTCAACATGGAGAAAGCACGACCTATAAAGAATGGTTATTTTCTAGATAAGAATGGGGGGTTTTGGAAAAAATGGGAGCATAGCGAGGCACATAGCAAGGCTATGGTAATCCCTCAAAAAATCATAAGCGCATCAATGGAGAGATTGAAGGATCATGATGCGATTGTTAGATGGAGTGGAAAAGGGGCTGTAAATGATTAGATCATTGGACAAATAAATTTAAAGATAAAGTAAGCCTTCGTTGCCTTTCAAAATATTTCTTCCTGGTTGAATGCATTGATTCAACCATGAAACATGAAATATTGTATGGAGATCCTTTCTTCTTTAAGAATCAATGCTTTCATTGTCTGGAATCGACTGTCAACTTTGATCCAACCCAAGCTATCATAAAGATGAAGCCTATTTGGGTCTATCTGGAGGACTTGCCTGTGAAATACTGGAACAATGATGCCCTAATCATGATTGGTGATGCGCTAGGGAAATTTTTGGGAGTGGATGAGAATTTCCTCAATGGGTTGCCTGGATCCAAAGCTAGAGTTGCAATTCTGGCCGATCTAAGTGACAGGCTTCTGGAAGAATTCATTTTCACAATTTCTAATGGTAAATGGCCGCAGCGAGTGATTAGAGATCATTAAGAGGCATAATGGATTTTTTTTCTAAAGAGGATGATGATGGTTGGCAACTCAAAGTCTAACACACATGGTGAAAAAATGGATGAGTCTAACACTAGAGCGGATTCAAGGAATGACTCTCGGGTGGAGAAAGGAAAAGGTTTAATGGTAAATTGCCCTACCATAGATCTTAAAGAAGAAAAGGAGAATATCCTCACAATGGGAGACAAGTGGATCTCCACAAAAAGAGCTAGTGCACATAGATGAAAGTCTTGCAAACATGAAGACAAGCCTCACATTCCTAGCTCCAGAAATCACTAACAACGATATAGCCCCCGGGAAAACAATGGTGAATAGAGTGCAAGAAGATATTGTAGTAGATGCCATCACTCCTTTCATCAACCTTGAGGAGACTCTTGAAAAAGATATGCATGGCGTATTACTTGTAGAGGAACATTGAATGCTATTTGAAGAAACTTCTGAAATAGAGGAAGACGATGAGGACCTTGAGACCCTAGGCAAGCTAGGGATTTCACAATTCTTGTCTAGTAAAACTAAACCAGATTGTGGGAAGAGGAAAGCCAGGGAAAGAAAATCACAACAGGAGCTAAGATCAGTGGATGGGGACGTAGAAGGCTAGAGAAAGATCACAATGATGCTGAGGTCAGGGAAGGGAGGGCCCCTTCCCCAGTCGCAATGAGGATCCTATCATGGAATGTTAGGGGCCTCAACGCCCCTAACAAACAACGCTTGGTCAAGAGAAGGATTGTCTTGAACAAGGTAGATTTAGTAATAATTCAAGAGACAAAATTGATTTGTAAGGATCTGGGAAAAGTCAAAATGAAAATGAAGGGATGGAATGCTCTGGATGCTCTTGCTCTAGGAGCTTTAGGAGGAATTACAATGCTCTGGAAACCTCATACAATGCAGATCGACATTCTAGCAAAAAACTCATGTTGGAAAGGTTGTTGGGTGTGCACCATCCATTCCAATCTCAAGTTTGGTCTGATAAATATTTATGGACCCAATTCATGCATCCATAAGAGACAAGAATGATGCAAAATTCCTCATTGCAGGAGAATTCAACACAATTTTGGAAAGCAAGGATAAGTTGGTGGGTTCAAAAGGAAAACCAAACTCAAAAGGATTCTAGTGAGTGGGTCACAAGAAACTAGTTGATGAATGTTGAGTTCAAGAATGGTGTGTTTACATGGACGAACAGGAGGATGGGCTTCTCCAAAATTGCAAAAAAATTGAATAGGTTCTTGCTTTGGGTGAGTATGGACAACTTTCCCTTCTCCTTGGAGGCAACCATTGTCCATTGCGCTGGCTCAGATCATTATCTGATTCAATTGGATATTTGGGAAGATCGCAACCCTTGTCATTCTCCTTTCAAATTCAAAAACATGTGGTTGAAAGATCCAAGATTCCTGAGCTTGGTTGAAGAATGGTGGAAAGGATTTAATGTGGTATGATCTAAAATTTTCTACCTCGTGACAAGGGTTTAGGCTAAAATAGAAAATCAAAAAGTGGAAACAATATATTTGAAACAAAGGAGTGTATTGAAGGAGACCTTTAGGACTTAGAGGAAGATATCATATAAAATGGAATGGACCAGCAAATCTTCCTCAAAGAAAAGGAACTTATGAGAAAATATGAAGACATTCTGGCAAAGGAGGAAGTATTTTGGAAGAAAAAATCTCGAGAAGTGTGGCTTCAAGAGGGAGATCAGAATATGAAATTCTTCCACAACAACACTAGAAAGAGAAGAAATGCGAATAGAATAACCAGCTTGACACTCGAGGATGGGACTATCATTAAGGATCCAAAAGAGTGGTTGAAGAAATTGTGGGCTTCTATATTAGATTTTTGAATAATACAATACGGTCCAATTGATCTCATCAAAAGGAGATGCTTCAATTCATTTTGAAACTAATAACAGAAACACAAAACAAAATGCTGAACCATAATTTTACAAAGGAGGAAATTAAAGGGGCTCTCTTTCAACTTCATCCAGATAAAGCATCAGGTCCAAATGGGTTGTTAGTTGACTTCTTTCAAAACTTTTGGGGATTGATTGGCGATGAATTGGTGGAAGCCATCGAGGCTACTTGGAATTTTGGAAACCTACTTAGGGAGGTTAATAAAAAATTCATCGCACTTATTCCCAAGAAAGAGGCATCCAACTCACTAAACGATTGCATGCCCACCATCCTTTGTAACAAAATTTTCAAAGTGATGACCAAAGCTATGGAAAATAGGCTAAAAACCATTCTGCTGGAGGTAATTGCTAAGGAACAAATGGGTTTTATCCCGAGGCGGTCGATTTTGGATGGCATAATCATTGTTCAAGAGGCCATTCATTCCGTGCAGTAGAGAAAGAAAGCAAGAATGTTATTAAAACTAGAAATTAAGAAGGCCTATGACACAACTAATTGGAGATTTTTGATCAAGGTATTGGAGGCTTTTGGCTTTAACAAATGTTGGCTAAACTAGGTTTTCAACTACATTTCTTCCCAAAGTTTCTCAGTACTAATAAACGAATCTTCGGAGGGCTTCTTCGAATTATCTAGAGGGCTATTACAAGGGGATCCCCTCTCCCCCTTTCTCTACAAACTAATGGCAAAATCTCTTGGAAGGGAAATCACATAGAGTATCAACTCAGGGCAACTAGAAGGGATAAGGGTAACAATTGATCTCCCACCAATCTCAGATCAGCAATTTGCTGATGACACAAATCTTATGGGAGCTACAAAACACAAGGAGGTGATCATCCTTAACAAGATCCTACACAAATATACTTTTCCTTCAGGGCAAATGTTGAACAAGGAAAAAACAAAAAAATCTTCTTTAATACGATGATCTGTAAAGAGCAGGATATTCTAAAAAAATTCAATAGAAAATGGGGCACTCTTCCTTGCACCTACCTCAACATTCCATTAGCCAAGGATGCTCGTTTGACTGGCCTATGTGACCACCTCAGGATCAAGACCTCTATAAAATTGAACTCATGGAAAATGAAATGGCTCACATGGGCCAACATAATCACACTGATAAAATTAGTGCTCTCCACTCTACCAATATACTTAATGTCATTGATGAGTATACCTTCGAATTGTACCTCCAATTTGACTAAAATTCATCACCAATTTCTATGGCAAGGAAATGATGATAAAATAAAGATTACATTAATCACTTGGGATAAATTGTGTAACAAAAAAAATGAGGGCGGGCTAGGGTTTATGCATTTGGATCTCCAAAATTGTGCCCTGGGTGCCAAGCTAATCTGGCACATGTATAGAGAACCTCAGAGAAAATGGGCCATGATTCTACATTATAAATACTTAAAGGACAAAGAAACTGGGAACATATTGACCATATCAAACCCTCCAGCAAGCTCATGCATCTAGAATTTCATGTTAAAATGTCAAAACGTGATATGTGATTACACCACTTGGTACATTCCTGATGGGAGCACAACTCTATTTTGGGAAGATTCTTGGGTAGGGAAGCCATGCTTGGATAGCTTATTAGACTGTGGTGACATCAAAACTCAACTCAAATGTCTTTGGGGAGACAAGATCAAAGATTACATCACTTTGGATGAAAGCAATAAGGTACTGGGTTGGAATTGGAAAGATTTTTCAAGCTTCAACTTCCCTCAAGAATGTGTTTGCCTCCTAATGGAGGCCCTGAACAACAGAACGCTAGTCATGCACACTGGTGGAAACTCCTTGATTTGGTTAGTGGCTAAGACAGATGAGTATAACACCAAGGATGGGTATAGCATGCTATACAATAAGCAATGCTAGGCTAAAGATGACCTCTTGATACATCTTTGTTGGAACAAAGCCTGTTTACCCGAGGTAGGGGCATTTGCCTGGGCTACAATTCAATGTAAGATCTTGATTGTTGATCAATTCAGGCGCATGGGATTCTCAAGTCCCTCACGATGTGTGGTATGTGAACAAGATGAAGAGACTAGTAATCATCTTCTCCTTGGTTGTCCTTATGCCCGAAAGTGCTGGAATTGGCTCTGCTCCATACTTGGTTGGGCCTTGATGCTCCCCAACGATTTGTTAAGCCTTTTCAACTCTTGGACACTCCTAATGAAGCAATCAGTATATAGGGAGCTATGGATTCTTAGCCCGTCAATTATGGTTTGGGAAATCTAGAAAGAGAGGAATAGGAGACTTTTCTAGAACAAGAAAATGGGTCCCTCCTCTCTCATTAACAAGATTGAAGCCTACTTAATCGAGTCTCTAAACGCTAAATTGGAGCTCTGACCTATGAGCGATAAATTCTTCTCAAATTGGGATGCTAAGCTTTGTGCTTCTTGGTCATCTCTCCGAGTCCCTGTGTGGGTTGGATTGGGTGGCTCTACGACTCACTTGGCTAGAAAGTCTATTGTGTGGTATCCTCCAACCTAGGGCTGCCATAAGCTAAACTTTGATGATTTTGCAAAGGGTAACCTTGGCCCGTCTGGTGTTGGATGCATCATTTGTGACTAGTAGGTAAAAACTATATTATCTTCATCTAGACAACTATCTATAAGCATGAACAATGAAGCAAAATTTCTTGCAGTCATTCACGGCCTTCATTTAAGTAAAGATGTGGGAATAAGAAATCTAACATTCGAAGGAGATTCTGCCCTGGTCATTAATGCTCTGAGGCAAGGGAGAACACCAAACTAGAAATTGCAAGCTCTTCTCAACATGGCTTTAGAACTTATTCAACATTTGGATAAATCATGATAAATCATATATACCGAGAAGGAAACTATGAGATTGATGCCCTTGTAAATGGAGGGGTAGAAGGTGAATAACCTCTCATGCCCATGTGTCACCGGGTGATTGGACACATGGGAACCTGAACCAGTTGGTAAAATCAAATGCTTCAACACCTCCATTAATGATGGCCGCACAAATTATTGCCATATTTTTTGACTATGGGTGGAGACACTTGTTTACTCCTTACCCACAGGAGTTGAATGATTTGTAATTTTTCTTTTGGGCTGCACTTCATGCACAATTCAATGCCCATGAAATCGATGTAGAAACGTTTATGATATCAATATATATAATGCAGCTATGATGTGTATTATGCATCAAAAATAAATAAAAATATAATAATATAATAATATGTAATATAATAATGTATAATATAATATAGTATATAATATAATATATAAAATACATATTATATAATACATAATACATATTATATAATATTATGTATTATCAATAATATAAGTAACAGCTTTCCATTATAAATGGATATTGGCTCGAGATTTGGTTTGGGATTGCCTAACCTAGAAGGTCGCCCCAAAATACGTGATTTTGAAAATTTGTTTAGTTTTTCAAAGTTCGCCCTTATGGCTGACAATTTTGTTTTTACTCAAATTTCATCAAACGAAAAGGGTTTATAGAAAAAATTGTCAGCTCTCCACCAATATAACTTTTTCCTTATTTTGAGTTTAATAAATAATTATTATCTATTTTCTACCTACATTACATCTAAAGTCCTGATTGATAGGTTGATTTTAAAACTTCTATAACTTTCAAACTACTTAACATTTTTCAAACCTACAAGATGTACCACATTCTATGCTTTAAATAATATAGGATTAAAAAAAATTGAATTTCATAATTTTTTGACGAATTTATGGTGGTCAGACACAAACGTTTTAATAATTCTAAAAATTTCTAATAAAAAAATCATAACTAATTATTTACATGGAAAAAAATTACAAAAACAAATCCGACACATCCAGGCATGTGTTGTCTACTTAGATTGAAAAATTTAGAAATAAATAAATATTTTTTCTTGTACTTAGGGTGGTCAGACATACACTTGCTTCTTATCTTTTTCCCTAAGAATTTAGTACCACTACCTTGAAATTTCCAATTTTCTCAAAACAAATTTACTTTTTTCCAAAAATGGACTAGTAGCCTAGAAACTACATTCAATTTTCTATAACTTTTGTTCTTACATAATTTTCAAATTATAATAATAACCTATTCAATTTTTTATGTCAAGTTGCCTAACTATGATTTTCTGAATTTTCATCGCCATTTAGAGGCCTATTTTGGAACCCCATGATCCTACACTGGCCCACTTGTTGGTTTCCAATCATGGCTTTGTACGCCTTTTCCCTTCTTTCCTCAAGATTCAGGAGTTCCACCAGCTTGAGTTCCATTCCGCCACTTTCTTTGACTTCTAAAGCCTTGATTAGTTGTAATGCCAAGATTTCTATAGAAACAAGTAGCCCTACCTCATTTCCATATACCAATTCATATGGGGCAGTCTTTAAGATTTGTTTGGGCATGATCCTGTCAGCCCAAAGAGCGACCCATAGATGCTTATGCCATTCCCTTTTTCATTTTGACTTGATGCGCTTGATTAACCTAATCAAGTTCTTGTTGGTCGACTCTGCTAATCCATTTCCCTGTGGGTAATAATTTGATGAAGTCTTGAGGTAGACCCCATATTTGAGACCAAATTCGGACATCTCGAAACCCACAAAAGCTCGTGCATTATCAGATATGATGGTTTTTGGAAAACCAAATCTTACTACCATCTCTTCAAGGAAACTTACAATCTCACTTTTCATAGCATTTTTTAGGGAAATGACCTTTATCCTCTTGTGGCCAGTGTTGGAAATAGGTTTTATCGTTTTGACAAAATCTAGAACCCATTGGGTAAAAGGCTCCTCGGTGACAATTAGACTCAATGACATAGCAAAATTCATCTTGCCGACAAATATTGACACTAAGTACATTTTTGCACCAGATGGCGTGCTTCGGAAAACATGGAGGGCTAGTAATATCCTACCCAAATTATTTTTAGGGTTGTGTTTTGGTGAATAAATTTCTGCCTTTAGGACTGCTATGGAATTCGTTTAAAAATCTTTCCGCTTTGGGATTATCTAAACATCAAAGTAGGATACTATCGTAATTCCTTTAAAAAAAGATCTCCTCAATTAGTACATACTTGGTGCCCTCCAGCCTGTAGTAATACCTTTTGTGTTGCAGAATATTGGTTGGATATTGTCGTTCTTGCATATATCATGTATGATCAACCACAAATGATTTGTCAGACTTGAATTGGTTTGTGTAGGCTTGATCTGTTTCTTCTTCCGCCAAGGAGCTTAGTTCTTGTGCAAGGCATTTAGAAAGACCTCTTCCCCGAACTAGCTTGGTTGGTCTAATATTGACATCATGCTCTAGGATCTTGGTGATCTAGTTGGCCCTCTTCTCAGTTATTTAACCTTTGGTGATATACTCCCGCATACTAGGATGAGTGATGAGGATAGTGATTATGTTGGCCGATACAAGGTGTTGGAATTTATTAAGGATTTTAACAATAGAAAAAGCTTATTTTTCTACAAAATTGTACCTAGCTTCATACCCTCTTAGGGTCCTTGAGTAAAATGCAATCAGATGCTCTTCAAGATTTATCTTGTTCCTTTTGAGTGAGTATTGAAGCTATGATGTGTGGGCTGTTGTAGACGTAAAGCAGGAAATCTTCAAAAAAGTTTGAATTAGCTAACACCGGGGCTACGGAGATAGCTGCCTTTATCTGCTCGAAAGTTGTCTTGCCTTCGGGAGTCCATTTGAAGACCAAATTCTTCTTTAACATTAGTGTGATAGGCCTTGCGATTCTCGCAAAGTCAAAAATGAACCAGTTGACTTGAAATTAATCTTCCTTAAGAAAGACCGTAGTCCCTTCTAGTTGACTGGCAAAGGTAGCTCCATTATAGATGTCACCTTTTTTGAGATATATTGCTATTCCCTCCTTTGATACTACAAAGTCGAGTAACTTACCTTGGGGTAATCTAAAGACGCACTTCTTGGCATTTAAGGAAATCTCGAACTATTGGCATCTCTGGAAGACCTCTTCTAGATGATTAAAGTGGTTATCCTTCGATTTTGAAAGAATCGTTAAGTCATCCAGATATATTAAAATGATGTAATCAATTAACCTTTTGAAAGCAATATCCTTTTTATGTTGGAAGGTCACGCCAACATTGGAGAGCCCAAAGGGCATCTTTGCATAAGCGAATGTTCCCCACTTGGTAGTGAATTTTTTTTTATGTTGGTCTTCCTTCTTTACATAGACCTGATTGTAACTCGAAAACCTGTCAAGCAATGAGAACATCTCTGATATGGCCATAGTTTGTAAGATCTGCTCCATTGAAGGTAAGGGGTAGTGATCTTTTAGCGAAGCTTTGTTCAAATTCCTGAAATCTATATAGAGCTGAATTTTGTCATTCTTCTTTAGTACTAGTACAAGATTTGATACCTAGGTGGAATGCTTGATCGAGTATATGATCCTAGACTTGACCAGTTCAGTGAGCTCTTGTGCCATTAATGCTTTGACTTTTGGATTGACCAACCTTTCCTTCTGTCGAACGGGTTTTGATCCTTCCACCAAGTCAATAGCATGCTGAATTATGCCTGGATCGTATCCCTTAAGATCATCATAGGTCCAAGCTATGACCTCGTCATATTTAGAACATAGCCCCTTGAGTCTTTCTTTGTCCTTTTGTGAAACATCCCTTTTGAATTTCAATTTTCTGAAGTTTCTGATATCGAGCTCTTCATAGTCTTTGTCATTGGCAGTGAATCTTTATTTACTATTTCTAGCATCCTCACAGTCAAACAGATTCTCAAGCAAAATCAAACCTCAAGGGAGCTTGTTACCTTTTAACTGGACCACTTGCCCCTCCAAAGTTTTTTCTGCTTTCGTTTGTGAATGGTCAGGCGATTTTTCTTGGTTTTGTAGAAATGAGGCAATCTGAATATCATCCTTAAAGACATGCCAATTCTGTTTATTGTCAAGGATCGATGGATGGACAATGACTTGTACTATAATCTTCTTTGCTAGTAAATCGAGAATTGGTTCAAATTGTGACACAATCGAAGCCATCCGATCGACGACACTATTTTAAGATCAGGGGATGACCTATATATTAAAAGATTCAAAGCTTTCAATTAGATACCATATCCTATGTCTGTAGGACTTCATCCTTACATTTTTGGCAGCTGCCCACCTACGGATTTGGCTTACAACCAACTCTGAATCTCCAAATGCTTGCACTCTTCTCATGCCCATCTATTCGGAAAGATGCAAACCATGGACCAAAGCTTCATATTCAGAATCATTATTCAAGCATGGGAACTAGAAACAAAAAGCTTGAAGGTTTTCTGATCCATTCTGGGATAGTTGTTGAATGCCTATGCCTACACCAGACTTGCACTTGGCACCATCAAAATACAACATCCATAGACTATTATTAGTTGGACCACTAGGCTCTTCCTATTTTTTAACCATTTTTAGGAAGACTTGGTCATCATCAAAGATCACATAAGTGCCCAATCTGGTGGTGTGGAATTTCCCAGATGGGTCAGATTCAATAAACTGATTGAGGAGGACCTCTTCTTCGGGGGTCCACTCACTTGTGTCCTCCTCTTCCTCTAACATTTCAACAAAATATGTCTCTCCTTTTGAGAAAGAGGTGTGTGTTGTTTCGAAGCTAAGGACCGTATTGTCTACTATATGTTCTGGGTGTAAGGATTCAGATAGGATTCTCATCTTTGCCCCATGCTTGGTTTGCTATATCAGGTTGGACCAATCGGGCACTAAGTACCCACCAAGCTTTGTTGTGAAGTCTCTTGAAAGGCACATCCTGAACACCAGGGGGATGTCTATCACAACCACCTCTTGTGTGCTTTTTTGCCTTGGACATGAGAAGAGGGTTAAAGATAGATCTTTGATATAGCCAATGCTCAGAACCTTCTTCCCATCTAATTGCATGATCCCTTTCTCAAGATGCTCATATTCAAGTTTCAAAGCATCTGCCACTTGTTTAGGCATGATTGTTGTACTAGCTCTTGAATCGATCATGTTATTGGTAGGACTTTATACCCCACAACGAGCATTAAAAAGAAAGGTGTGGGTTTTGGCTTGCTTACCTCTTTCTCTTTTTGACTATTTGCCATGTTTACATATGAAACGAATCTCAAAGATAGAGGATTACATCCATCTACTGTATTTGTCCTTCCTCATTTAATTCCTTTTGGAGCAACACCTTTTGCTTCAAAATCGATATTACATCCCACAAAGATACATTAGCGGGCGCCTTATTCAATTGCTCAACTACATTGAATGTTCTGATTGGAGGAACTTTGGTTTTGAAAGGTGGTATCTCCCTCATCTTTAAAATACATCGATTCAATGCGGGTGCACTTGGTGCTTTGTCCATCTCCTTTGTTGGCAATGACAGAGCTTGTGACTGCTAGATGGGTCAGGCCTGCACAGTTTTCTTTTCTTGTGGCACATACTCTCCAGTGAACCTTCTTTTGGATATTGTATTATAGTCCAATTGTACTTATGGAGCACTAGTCATTGGAGCATCGTTCATAAATACTGCATCTTCTTTTTCCATCCAAGAGAAAAACACTTGGTCTGGTACGATGTCCAACTCCTACTGTAAAGACATTCCTTGTGTTTGTGCCCTAAAGTGGGCATTCTCCATTTTAGGAGACTGATATTCTTCTACATTTGAGAAAACACCTTGGCTTCTCTGCTCCACTATCTTTTGTTGAATATTTCTCCTTGGACAATTTTGGGCATATTACTATCACTACACGGGAAGTACCATACGTTATGGTCTTCCCCTAGGCTGTTTTGGCTTGGGATTAATTCTTTACCTCCAAACTACTCTTAAATGTCTGTAGCAGCATAGTGACTGAAACTATCTAGTTTGTGGATGTTGATTGTTGAATTTGTGCCTTCAAGGCTCCTTGATATGTGTTCTATTGGTAGGATGGCCTTCCTCCTTGATAGGTGTGCAAGGTAGGCTTCAAAGGTGTTTCTTGTTTCCATTGGATGAGGACTAGCTCATTCACAAAAAATTGCATGAGATTTTTGATGTTGTTGACATCAACTACTAGTGAAGAGGAGCCCAACGTGCTTGGTTGCACATTAGGGTATACATACATGGATGATGGTATAGCTCTCATGGTTTCTTATGAAGTGAGGGTACTTTGAGCTGCTTCTTCCTGTTGATAACTAGAGATTTCTATGAGCATAGGCATCGACAGATGTGGTAGGAGATTCGTAGTGTCGATCAAACTATTCCCTCCTCACATGACTAAATTGTATGTGTCGAGAAATATATCTCCTCCCATGGATTGCAATATGATGTGATGTCAAAATTAAGAGATTTCAAATAGAACATGAATGCCATAGTGGCTAGAGGCCTGGCGGTCACTGGAATTCTTTGGCAAGTATTGCAAAATCTGGTGTTGAAATCGCTCATGGCCTCTTGCGGTTCTCGTTTGATAGTGACTAGTTGTTGCAACAAAGAGGAGCGATCTCCCTTCTCGAAGAAACACTTGAATAACTTCTCTTCAAGCTAATCCCACGATCAGATCGAAATGGAAGTCAAAGACCTATACCAGTCCTGGGATTTTCCTTTGAAAGATGCGACCAGTAATCTTACACAACATTCTCCTCCATGATGCTATGCACTTCGAATACCTCCACTATATATTGGAGATGTTTGAAAAGAGTCTTGAAGTCCTCCCCAGAACATTTTGGGATGGCTTTAAGAGATTTAGTAGGTATGGTGGGCCATACATTAGGGGGAGTAGGTTGTTGTAGTGGACTACCACTATCCTAGGTCACAAAATTTCTAGGGGGGTAGCACCTAGATTAACCAACAAAAATAGATTCCTATAGATGGGGTAGATGGGTATTCTAATTTGGAAAGTTTGACCACCAAGGGGATAGATAGGGCTTTGGATGGCGGGTTGATGCTTCTTACCCAGTTGCTTCTTACAAGTGATAAAAAACCTGTAAGTCTCCTTCTTGATGTCGAAGCAGATAACTGGGAGAACTAGAAATGGCCTCTTGAAGATGCTCTCACTTGGATTTTGGGCATGAAATTTCTAGCCTCTTTTCTTAGTCTCTTCTAAAAATATTTTTGATTTCTAATCAGATGTTCGAAAAACTTTGGATCCCACCAAGCATGCCATAAAAATAACTGTTGATCATCAAATCTTGTGCTTCTTTGACAGGCTTATTGGAAATTCAATGAGTGGGGGACTAATTTGTGCCTCATTGAATACCTATAGAAAGCTTGCACTTCTCCAACAGTCTTATTGGAACAAGAAGGAAAGGCTTAGTGAAAGAACAATGTAGTTAGTGAAAGAACACTTCTCCATTAGATACAAGAATGCTCTATTGATTAACAGATTTATGAAAAATTCATAGGAAACTCTTCTCTTTACAACATAGTATGATGAAAGGCTATCTTTTAGGAAGAATGGAAAAGTATAAAGACATATTCCAATTTCCAAAAGCTAACATTCAACATAGAAGCTTAATGGCATGAAAATTAACAACCCATACTATCAAAGTAGACTTAAGACAATGCTTTAATCATAAAAGAAAGATAGACAAGAAACCTAACAAAGGTTATATCATGCACAATTTCAAAGATCTCTTATAAATAGTTTTGACTTCAAATAAATGAACATAAAAAATAAAGGTCGGATACCAGTTCGATGACAGTTTAGACTTTAAAAATATAACATGCCAGAGAAATAACAGTGTTCTGTAACACCTTCTACTTCTGAAAAGAGAAACTCCCTACTCGATCTATCTTCAAAAGAAAAGAGTTCTTGAAGCAATTTTTTTTAACCCTTAAAACAGGTCACCACCTTCTATTTATAGCTAACAAAAGAGAGCACCAAAATAAAACATTCTAGAAGCATAAATTCCCAGGTTCCCTAGCCTAATAGCTCATGATTTGATCTTGTATCTCGATTAGATCATAGCAATCTTTTCTCATTAAGTTCCAACTGCAACATTAATGGTTCTTTAAATATTTAGCAACTTGATAGCTGTCAAAGAATTATCGGATTGTAAAAATGCATCCTGGCAAAAATCTGATTGGTCAATATCAAGGTTGACGATGTCGACTCAAAGGCTCTACTCCAAAAGAAAAATACATGTCGCATCCCAACATGCTCCACCCAAAAGGGATCACATCGCAAAAACAAACAAACTACCCAAAGCAAAAGATGTCGTGTAAAGTAGGCGAGGACTTCTAGTATTGTGAGAATGACTTTAGAGAGAAACTCTGCCTAGCTAACACGTCTCCTAGCTCGCGTCCGAAAGAAAAACGATATGCAAAAAGTCGTGCAACCACCATATGGCACATTGCGTGCTTTTTGGGAACAACTTTGATTATTTGAGCGCGGATTAGTCTGAAGCCGAGAAAGAGTGAGGGATGAAAACTCAAAAGACTAAGGAAAAAATTGCTTTACAATATTCAAGATTGGTTAAATATTATATCTCTGGAAATTACTTTGTGTTAGTAGGAAATTAATATTTACACTATACTTAAGCTCACTTAGGTCAATATGAGGTTAGACAACTTCTTGTCTAACTGAATGTGCAACCATTGAGACCTCTAGAGGTTACCAAGTTACTTGGTAAACCTTATGAGCTACCTCTTTGAGGTTGGAAGCATTTTCATCTCACCTCAAAGGTCACTCAACACTTGGTACACAAGGTTGGTAACTTGGTCATGAAGGTTGTTGGTTTGCACACTCCAAGTGTTCCACCTATAGGACACTTGTCTACTCCTTTGTGCCACCTTATGGGACACTTGTCAATTCACCTCATAGGTGGATTGCCTCATCCTTGCCTATATAAGCAAGGAATTATTCTCATTACATTTGGGTCATCTAATACAATTTTGTACTTGTTCATGTGCTTGTTTCTTATTTCTTAGATCTTCCTAATTCTAATATGGTATCAGAGCTTAGGGGGAGATAGAACAAGCCTTTAGATTGAACACTATTGTATTTTGTGAGTTCCATTGTTGTGTACAGTCGTAAGAAGATGGTTAGACATCTGTAAGATGTTGTTTGGATTCTCCTACTCACAACAAGAAGATCTTAACCCTACCCTTGTTAATTTGCAATCTAAGGCATTTAAATCTGCAACCCGTGCAATTCAATTGTAGTTTTTTGCCTTTGTACTGAAGGCACTATTAAGCAGAAGATTATGTTTGCTCCATTCCTATCTTGTTGCTAATAATTTGTAGGAAGATCAAGGAGTTGGTAGGGGCCTGCATGTACGTAAGTTTCTTACGTTTGTGGCTGGACCAAAGTGGTTTTCTTCAACCATTACATTGACTCTACTCATTTCAGAGGCCTGACAACATCATTGACGAGTATGGGATGAATTTGGAGGTGTTGAAAGAAAATACAACACCACCTTTGTGATTTATCTCTGCCCACTATAATTCAATCCCTGGTCAGCACGATTTGACCTCTGCTCACATTGCGCCACATCCAAGACAACAATGATTTCATTGATACTGGTCGACATGCTCAATGTAACACAGCCCGTGTTTGATCATTTGCTGGAAAGATTTTCTCACGCCTAGAGGGTTACTCATCTCCACACAGCCACATATGTTCTCTCTACACCATTCTTCACTTGCACGGAGATTGTTCAGATTGCACCAAGGACAAGAGACTCCATCTAGTCTCATTGTGGACCTCGTTTGCTAATCGATATTGCTGGTTTGTTCATTCATGAAGGTCAGTCTGCAGAGTGGCGTGTGAAGAGGTGAAGGAACAAGCTTTTCCTGTAGAGATCCATACCATGTATGCATCAATCCATTGCCATATATCACACAGGAGGGTTACGGCCTAAGCAATAGAGGTGCTTGGGTTGAAGAAGTCAACGGAGTTTACTTGTGTGTGGGAGTTTCCTGTTTAAACTGTCTTTGTCGCTGCATATAGTGATGAATTCTATTATAAATAGAACTCATACTCCACGCTCCTGCAACAGCAAAAATCCTTAAGATGCTGCATGTGTGTCATTAACTCGACTTTGACTAGTTCTGGTGGCATAAACATATGCAGTTTTTGTACCATGTTTTTCCATAAATCGGTGACCAAGTCAAAAAGCTCAAACACGTGGTGTTTTTTTTGTTTGTATGCATAAATATGGTTGGTTACATTAATTCTTTGGTTAGCAATTTACATTAATTTCTCAATCAATTGAAAATGTTTAAGAGGGGTCATATTGGAGTTTTATTTTCTATTTTCCTCTTTCTAACTTCTTAAAATATTTGATTTTCTAAACTTTGTAAATGTACATTTTATTGGTGTAAATTTGCAATAGGATGAAAATTTAATTTGTCAAACTTTATTTAATGATGGCGATTTTGCACTAATATATAAAGTGCCTTTTTTCATCATCATTCTTGTATGCAAATGTATGCACTAAAATAAAGCACCAAGCAAAGGGGAAAATAAAAATATTAAAAAAGGGGGGTGTCAAAAAGTTGTGATTAAAAATCCACTTCAAATTTCTTTCAATTTTCTTTAAAGTTGAAAATCACAACTAAGCATGGAGTTGAGGATAAAGAAATACAAGGAGCAACAAAATCGCAAAAAGAGGAAAATATTAAAAGGTCTTTATTTTAGAGGATAGTTTTTCCCATTAGGTTTTCTATCTTTCTCCATCATTTGTAAAAGACTACATTGTAAATGAGTAATTTATTAGGCCTTGTTGTCGGGACTCATATATTTAGTGTTTAGCTTACTCCCTAAGTATCACTTAAGGGGGGTGTTAGTGTGAAATTAATATTTACACTATACTTAAGCTCACTTAGGTCAATACGAGGTTAGACAACTTCTTGTCTAACTGAATGTGCAAGCATTGAGACCTCTAGAGATTGCCAAGTTATTCGGTAAACCTTATGAGCTACCTCTTTAAGGTTGGAAGCATTTCCATCTCACCTCAAAGGTCACTCAACACTTGACACACAAGGTTGATGACTTGGTCATGGAGGTTGTTGGTTTGCACACTCCAAGTGTTCCACCTATAGGATACTTGTCTACTCCTTTGTGTCACCTTATGGGATAATTGTCAATTCACCTCATAGGTGGATTGCCTCATCCTTGCCTATATAAGCAGGGCGTTGTTCTAATTACATTTGGGTCAACTAATAAAATTTTATACTTGTTCATGTGCTTGTTTCTTATTTCCTAGATCTTCCTCATTCTTATACTTTGTACTTTTGTCTTATGATGCCCATTTACTCATTTGTTATCATGATTGTAATTGAATATTATTTAAAAAAATTATGCAAAAAGTTTGGGTCATGTTAGGGCTATTGTCACATATTATATGATAATTATGAAAGATTTTTGCAATATTTATTTATTAAGTTTGTATTATTCATGGATTTACAATTTAGTAAAGGTAGATTTCAACATACCCTATCAAGCTTGTGAGAATTGATTTGGAATAAATGAAGGTAGATTTATAGATTTTAATCGAGAATGTCAATGGTTTATATTTAATGTTGAATGAATTTGATAATACATTACTATAGATTTATGTGGTAACTTTATTAAATGTTTATGAATTTTTAGGATTAATATGAAAAATTAATGGTTGAATTGGTTACAAATAGATTGTTAATATTGATTGAGATGATTTTATTAAATATTTGTTGCTAGGTTGCTTTTATGGTCACATTTTGTGAATGGTTGAGATTTATTATTTGAATGCATGGTGGAGAATTATAATGTGACTGAATTTTATTTTAGTAGTTAAAAATATTTTTATTTAATAATTATAGTTGAAGACATGAATAATTGAATTTTTAATTTATTTTTATTTCAAATAAATGGAGAAAGTGAATTTTATTTTATTCATGCAGGATAAAAGAAGAAACTGGATGAATTTTTACTAATTTTGGATAAATAGATAAATGGTTAATTAATTAGAGATCACTAATTAACTAAAGAATACAAATTAATTTAGCTAATTTGAGAATGTTATAATATGGTATATTTATCAATATGAAAAAATGAATTATGAATGGTACTGGTATATAATGAGGTAATATTTCACATACTATTAAGTGGTCAAATTTAGGTGTTTGTATTTTTCCTCTCTTTAAAACGAGGTTGACTAAAAAAAGGAATGAAATTTCGAAGAAATTAAAATGGAATGCTTAGCTAGATTAGATTGGTGGTTAAATTAGGCTAGGGATGCCCTTAGTGAAATGATGGTTAAGGTGATGATGTGATGGCTAGGATGATTAAGGTGATGTGATGCAACATTGAGAGGGTGTGCAAGGATAAAAGAAATGGTTGGTCAAGACAACCTTGCTCATTGAATTTTAGTAAATTCATCTTAGAGACATATCTCAACCAATTTTTGTGTGGATTTTCTATTTATAATACATCTTCAATTATTCATAAAGTTTGACTAGGCAGGGATTTAAGTTCACTTGTTTAATTATGACTCAAAAAACTAATTTATAGAGCAACTCAACACAATAGGTAATTTAGCATTTGGGATGGCAGAAGAATAACATAATTCAAGTAAGGATGGAGCTAATGAAGAAAATATGTGCTCACCCACATTTCCTTTCTCAAATAATGGATAGATTGGTTAGTAACAACAAGTTCTTTAGCAGACTCCAACCTTGATTATTATTATGCGTGAGCTCTTTATAATTTTATCACTTGATTATGTTGATTTTAGGGCATGGAAATAGGATGCATATAGCCCATTTTTATTTTTACTTGATTCATAGTGCTGAATTAGGAAACTCGTTGATAAAGTCAAGCATGAAATTAATTATCAAGAGCACAAGGTTAAAAAAATTGAAACAAGATTAAAAGATGGTCATAGATTATTTTCTCTCCTTGAAATCAATAACACCATGCCACCACACAAAATTGATCTTTACGAGGGGTAGTAATTCAATTAAACAAAAGAAAAACATTAGTGTAGGGTTGTGACTAGTCCAGCGTAGCACTTAGGATCTAGTATTAAAAAATTAATCTCTTCAAGCAAATGAAAATGTGGGAGAATCAAACACTTGTGATAAATTTCCATGGGGAGATGGTCAATTCCACAATATATGCACCAAGTGGTAAGAATTTGAAGGCCACACCATATTAAGTTTGGAGAAATTGTGCCTTTTGAAACTCAATGCAAAGACTAAGACTTTGTGTACCAAAATGAAGCTACCACATCAAAAAGAATAATTGGTAAGAAATTTGTGTGAAATCAACCATTCTGCATAGGAATATCAAATGGAAGACTAACTAATAAGAAGTTCAACATGACCTTGAAAATGAGAAGAAATGCCCATAAAGCATTCATTCACTTTTATCATTCTTAATTAACTATAAAGGCCCACAAAACATAAAATCTACACAACCATGAAAAGATGAGAAATAACTAACGTCTAACTTTGTATAAAGATAGCAATGATATTATGACCCTATTAATTTTTTAATAGAACAAAGAATATTAACATAAGATATTTTATTTTATGTCAATTTAGTAATTGTGTTGGTTAGGAGGGCTTTCTTTTATTTTTATCTTAACTCCTGCCATAACGGATGTAAATGGAGCCATAAAGGTTCTCTACGTATTTACGACCAAAATCAGTCAATTTATGAGGAGTGGAGAAGGCATTTGTAACGCATTAGAATTGTAGGTAACTCATTCTTCAATTTATATAGAATTTATGGGCATGTCTTTTAGGAGAGGCTAAAAGCAGAATAGCCAATAAGAATGGAGGAAGGTTATGAAAAAATAATTCTTGTGTTGACAACGTGGCAGAGAAGGGGTGATAACGCAGATCAGCCATGCCCGAGCAGAAGATAATGAGCATTGGAATGCTTTTAGAGTATCACCATTGTTTTTAGTAGTAGTGAAGATTCAAGGCTGAACAAGCTTCCACGAAGGCACCACAAAAATAAATTAAAATGATTCATTGGCACAAAAAGGGACCAAGAGCATGTAGCTAAATAGATAAAATGCAGCCATGGAGAACATGTTTAAACTTCACCTCATAATAGTCGATCGATATCATAAAAGCAATCCATAGTTTAACATGCGGAGATTTCTTAACCAAAGTTTGTAAAATAAAGTACATGCCAAATATTAAGGAGATCTATTAATAAATGCTCAGAAGTCCTGTCTTTATTGCACTCACATTGAATATAGATAGCAATATATATTTCTTGATTTAGTGATATTTGATTAGACAGCTTATCACCATGATTTTGACAAACTCTATAATTGCAGGCTGCGCTCTCTTTTCTTCACGTCTGTGTAATTTTACTTCACATGTCCATCCATGAATCCGACATCACATCAGACTTTGGCCGTTTTATAATTCTGTACTAAAAATTCCCTTGCACGTGAGACTTCAGACCGTCGTTTCCGCCCACTTGTGTGAACGCCCAGTCCGTGAGCTGAGTTATACGTAGAAGTTTCATTGACGTTACTGCCTAATGATAATTTTCTCTCTTAGTCATTGTCCGGTCCCTTGCCTCTGCAGGATTTTAAATGTTTTGTTCTGGGTTTTCTTTATAGGAAGGTTTTGCATCTGAGTTTGCCATGGAGGATGAAGAAACCGGGGAGCTTTTTATAGCTTGCAGAGTATGCAGTCAAAGATGTTATAAAATTCATGGCAAATACTATGAGAAAGCGCTTTTTGATGGGTTTGCCTCTTTCTTCAAAGTTATGCTTGGAGACTTTGCAGAGACACTGGTGAGTTCTATTCTTGTACTCATACAATCTTATTCATCTTTAAAATTTTCTCTTTCTTACACTGTTTACAATCTTATTGTGTAATGTGTTTCATGCAGCGCATTCCTCCTCTTGTTCCAGAACTCGTAAATGGAAAAGTCACACATATGGTGTTGCAAGGGCCAAATGGGCAGGAGTGGGAGATGGAGTTAATGAGTACAAACAATAAAGTGGAATTTCGACATGGTTGGAAAGAATTTGTGAATTATCACAGGCTGCAATTGGGAGATTTTGTTGTGTTCAACCACATTGCGAAGTCCTACTTAGAGGTTAATATATATGGAAGATCTGGGTGTGAAAAAAATTTCAGTGGTCTTCATTTTGAAAATCCAAACATTGTGTTAAAAAAGAAATGCCCTTCTAACAATATTTGCAGTTTAAATCAATCAGCGCTCAATAAATTGCTGATTGATTTGGTTCCTAATGAGGAAAATAAGCATGAGTCTGAAACCGTGGGTGAAAATCATAGAAGAAAAAAGAAATCCGCTTTTCTCGGTAAGAACTTTTTTTTTCCAAAAATATAGAGCCTGTTAAATGTATAAGTTCCATAACAAACTTATGGAGTTGATATTTGAATTGTATTTCTAAAAGAGAATTGGCATAACAATAAAGTGAATTTTGTTGCAGGGAAGCACATGGCAATGGAGTCTGCTGCTTCTTTCAAATCAGATAAACCATTTTGTTCAAGGGTTATTAAATCATGGAATATAAGAAATGGATCAAGCTATCTAGTGAGATCAAATTCTCTGCTTTCTTTCGTTATATTTGTTTTCAAATTTAAATTTATATTTGATTTGTTGGGTTAAGTAAGTCCCTGTTATGGTTTGGGAATGCAGGAGTTCCCAATACCACGGAAAAATCCGATTCAACTACCAAACGAAAAAAGTGAAGTTGTCCTTTTGGATGGAGAGCGTAAGGAATGGAAGGTACGATGCTTTATTAAGAACAAGGTGCATGTCTTTTCTGCCGGGTGGAGGTATTTTGTACGTGATAATAATATAAAGGAAGGGGACACTTGTATTTTCGAACAGCTGAACAACAATGAAAACAAATTTATGTTGACAGTTCATATATTGCCTCGTGCAAAGAAAGCTCCTCTTTAACAAAAGGAGGAAAAGCAGGCCAAAGACGAGGACTAAAATTATACAAGAAAAGGTTTTTATAGACGGCTTAAATTTGATGCTTAATATATCTATTACGTTGGCTGTTGTTAATTTGTGTAAAAATATATCATATATCAGATATATATATTTTATTAGTCTTATATATTTCTTAATTTATGATTATTAATAGTTATTTAATTAAATATTTTTTTAATTTTTGATGGGTCTACATATTAGTTAAGATTCTATAATTTATCATGAATTTTTAAATATTAAATTTAAAAAATAATTAATGTGAGATTATATATACTAATGGATCAAATATTATATGAACTATTTGTCTTTAATTACTAAATTTGTCTGATTCATGCATTTATAATTTAATGAAGTAGATTTTAACATACCCCTATCAAATTTGTGAGAATTGATTTGGAATAAATTAATTAGATTCATAGATTTTTTATTGAAAATGTGGAAGGTTTATATTTAATGTTGAATGAATTTGATAATAAATTAGGGCAGATTTATAGGGTAACTTTATTATTGATAGAGAAGATTCTATTAAATATTGGTTCCTAGGTTGCTTTTAGAGTTATATTTTATGAATAGTTGAGATTTATTATTTGAATGGATTGTGGAGATCTATAATATGATTGATTTTATTTTAGTAATCTAAGTATTTTTATTTAATAATTATAGATGAGAATGTGAATTATTTATTTATTTATTTGAAATGGATGGAGAAAGTGGATTTTATTTTATTTATTTTAGATAAAAGAAAAATGTGGATTAATTTTTACTCATTTTGGATAAATAGAGAACTAGTTTATTAAGTAGAGATCACTAATTATGTAAATAATAAAGATTAATTTAGCTAATTGAAGAATATGATAATATGGTATATTAGAAATATGAGAAAAGAATTATGAATGGAATATGTATATGATGAGGTGGTATTTGAAATAGTATTTAAGTGGTCAAATTTAGTTATTTATACTTTTCATCCCTTTAAAATGATGATGTGACTAAAAGAAAGAATGAAATTTTTCAAATGCTTCACTAGATTAGATTGGTGGATAGATTAGGCTAGGGATGCCCCAAGTGAAATGATGGTTAAGGTGATTCAACATGATTGCTATAATGATTAAGGCTATTAATTTTATTAAGTGTAATGAATTATGAATGGGAAATGTATATGATGAGGTAGTATTTGACATAGTATTAAGTGATCAAATTTAGGTGTATATTTGTCCTTTCTTTAAAATGATGCGAATAAAAGAAGGAATGAAATTTCAAAGAAAGTAAAATGGGATGCTTGACCAGATTGGATTGGTGGATAGATTAGGCTAGGGATGTACCAACTGAAATTATGGTTAAGGTAATGACATGATGGCTAGGTTGATTACGGTGACATAATGTATCATCAAGAAGGTTTATGAGGATGAAAGAAATGGATGAGATCTAAAAAAGAGAAAAGGGTTTATGTCAAGAGATCAATGCATATGATGAAAGGTGAGTGAATTTATGACTAATGGAAAATATGAGGAATTATAAATGGTGTACATGCTATGACTCTTGTATGAAATTTTAATTATTTTGAGAAATTTTGTGTATGTTTTAGGATATGACAAGATACACCATGATATCAAAAACCATGACGACACTATTTCCATGTGCTACAAAATAAAAAATACTCAAGCATGCATATGATATGATGCATTATAATATGGAAAAAAATATGGTGAGATTATTATAAATACCCCAAGGATTTACATAAATATAGAATAACATAAGAAAGAACATAATCAAGAAATGTAACATATAAGCAAAAAAATAATATTTTTACCTTGGTCAAGCTAAAATCCAAAGATTGATTGATGTTGATAATAGGGTGAGTACTCTAAATTTGAGGGAAAAATGGTGAGCACATCAATTATTTTAAAGAAAATGCAATCATTTTATGTTGTAATACACATAACTTACACATGTCATATCTTGGTAAAAACCAAGCCATAATATGACTTAAAAAAATTAGAAAAAGGGTTCAACCAAGCAAAAAGTTGTGATTGATTGCATAAAAATGAGCAAAACTTGAGTTTAATGTGGAAATTTATTAATATTTGCAAATCCCATCCTAATTATTTTTCCAATTATAGATCACAGAATTGGTAAGTAATTAATATTTTAATATCTATTTAGTAAAATCTTGTTTACATTTTTGTAAAGTTTAGTAAGTTTAGAATACATTTATTATTTGCTATTTTTTTAACAACTCTAAATTCTTAACGAGATATTTATTTGTATGAAAAAACTATTTTAAACAAACTTCTTTGTGTCTTGCACGTGTGCCCCATTTTTATTTTTGTAAAATATGAAGTATTTTTCCTTTTGCTTGGATTAGGTGGTGTTCCATTGGGCTAAAATTTCTATCTCTTGATAGTTGGTCAAGAAAAGGTATTGAGTCCTTATTTTCCTAAGAAGGGTTATTAAGTTAAATTTTTTTAATGACTTGGTGTAAATAGTCACTTTCATGAACTTCCATACTATGCTGGAACAATGGATAAAAAATAGAAGGAATCATAAATTTATGTAAGCTTGTAAAGAAATCGGGTCATTTTGCAACAACTATGATCGAACAATTTTATCTCATGGAAACTCCCTTCCAAGAGGGATCAATAATAAAGATTTGAGAAACCTTAAGAAAGAGTCAAATATTGTGTGATTCAATATCAAAATATTTAAATTTTTTGATTCATGTCAAACTATAATATTGGGGTTAGTGGAGGATGAGAGAGTTTTCAATGCATTAAGTTTTTTGAAATCAAAGATAAGAAAAAAACTAGACAAGAATTTAGAAAGTTACTCAAGGATGTATACAACTAGGTATGATATTCAAAGTTTTTATTTTGAAAGGGTACTCACAATCTAGAGGTCCATGTAGTGTAGGAAAATGCATAACCTTACATTTTCACACTTGTTTGTGATTAACTTATTTTATTTATCTTTATTTATGTCTTAATTGGTCCTATTTTGCATCCACAAGCCTAATAAACTACATCTTTTTATGGCTAATCCTAACAAACATCAACAAATAAATGATAATTCAATGACCCTGGTTGTGTGTCCTTGATTTTTGGGTCGAGACTAAGATGCCACCTAGGGAATCTTTGTCCCCCAAAGGTCTTGGGACCTTGATTTAGAATGCACCTTAAATGGGCCCCTTTTTGGAGTCTATGCCCCAGATTTCAAGCCTCGAGACTAAGATGCCACCTAGGGCGTCTTAGTCCCCCTCAAGTTATTTTCAGGATTTAATTTCAAAGCTTGGCGAGATTTAGTCTCCTTTAATTAATGAATTCGTATGTTGGCTTGTTGTGGTGTAATTTCGGGATATTAAGCATGGATAAGTATAAATACAAGGTTCATTCATTCATTTTCATCCTAGTAACTTAAGTATTCATTCCTAATAGCATAATTGAGTTCACAAGTACATTCAAGAGAAATTCATCAAGAATTTAGAGCCATCATCAAGATTCAAGCATCATATTATTGCATCATGTGTATTTTTGAGCTAACATTTGTGGTGTAGGGTTTTGATTCAAGTAAGCAATTCAAGTCAAGATCTATCAAGCATTCACTCAAGTCAAGATCTACATTCAAGCTAGCCACTTCACACAAGTTTGCAAACTTCATAACAAGGGTTTAGTGAATTGCAACATAACACTTTGTTCATTCATCATTTCCCTTCATTATTGCATTTCATTCCAAGGTTTAATTACCAAAAAGGGGTTTGACCAAAGAAAACCCCCACTTACAACAATCAACAAGTTTTCCCTCTTTTGCACGTTTGTGTTTGTAGGTTTAGGTTGAAGACTTGAAGATAATTTGGAGTGCAAATTTGCATAGAAAAGTTGTTATCTTCATCGAAACTCACCTACATGCTAGATCTTGAAGTTTCAGGACCTAATATCTAAGAAGAAGGAAGTGCAGACCTTGAGACTTGGGATCACATTTAGAGATTTCAAAAATTTAAGACAAGATCAAAACAATAGAAAGGGCATCTTAGTCCTCCAAGTGAAATTTTGCAGAGATTCTTTCAAATCATGTTCTGACATCTGAAGATTCAACATTTCCCCCGGGTAAGTGCACCAAGATGGTTCCCAAAAAAGGGACTTAAGTGGACAACTTTTTTCTGAAATTAGGAAATACTGACCTTGGACGTGAAATTGAGGATACTTACACTCAAAATTTTGAGATGGAACAAAAAGAAGGATTCAAGTTCTCTGAGTCTACTTTCTAAACTACTAATTTATTTTGAAAATGGTTGAGATTAAGGGGTTCAAATGAGGGACGTACACAAATTGGTTTTGTTTTTGTCGAAAAACATAGCATAGCAACTCTTGTACGACCCTCGTACGGTGAATTTTTTTTAGTATTTTTAAAATCACAACGGTTAGAAGTTAGCTAACAGTATGTAGTTGACGCACTATTTTTCTTATAATATTTTAATGAATATTTAATTTTTTACTAATTTTCGAAGTGGACATTTCCTGAAAAATAGAATTTTGGTCGTGCTACCCCTACAAATTTTGGAAACTAATTGAATTTATTTTTATTTATTTTTTTAAATTTGTAGAATGGATTCTAGTTTCTAAAAAAAAAATTATTTGAAAAATCGATTAACGATTACATTATAATGAAAAAATTACCAAACACTACTTTTTGGCAAAAAAATGTCATACAAATAAATTAAATTATGGATGAAAGGCTTAATATTTTCAAAAAGTGAAAAAAATTACATTTTTGGATAGCTAAGAGAGAACCCAACATTACCCATGTGCTTGATTTTTTTGATATTGAATCACGTGCAATCTTGATGGTGAGCACGAACTCAATTATGTGAAATATGGAAGATTTTTAATAAACACGTCTCTGGTCATTGGGAATGCCCTCCAAGCCTTTGGGTTGGTATTCCAAGGCAAATACCAAGCCTAAGGCTCGGGAATTCCCAAAGCAAGATATAACGTGCTCGCATTATATCTTTGTTTTGACGTGTTTTGTGAATACATTTTTTGCGTTTTGTAAATACATTGACAAAACGCGAGCACGTTATAACGCGCTCGCGTTTTGGTCTACATTGAATTTTTTTTTCTCTTTTTCTTATCTCTTTCCTCTTGTTATCTTTCAGGGAAACTATATACATGAAATAAACATTTAATTATAAGTTGACATTTATATATGGACATTTACTTTCTTATACTTTGAGTTATATTTCATGTATATACTTCCAGGATGTTTGAGAGTGGTTTCAGATCTTTAGGAGTTATAATGAAAATTCTAGTTTTTGGAAGATCTTTAAAATTTCAGACTCAGTCAAATTTTAGTAATCAACATGTCAAATTTCAATAATCAAGAGGTCAGATTTCAGTAGTCAACAAGTTCTATCATCTTTCTCTCTCACTCTCTCCATCTCTCTACTCTTTATCTCTCCACTCCCTCTCTCTCTCCCTTCCTCCTTCTCTCCCCTCTCTCTCTTGTAGTTTTTGGAAGATCTCACAAATTTCAAAATTAGTCAAATTTTAATAATCAGGAGGTCAAATTTTAGTAATCAAAAAATTTTATTATTTCTCTCTCTATCTCACTCATTTTTATCCCTTACACTCTAGAACTCTCTCTCACTATCTCTATCCCTTTTTCTAACTCTCTCTCTCTCTCCCTTGATCTCAATAAATCTCTCTCTCTGTCTCTCTCTCCTTTTCCCTCTAATTCTCTCTACCTCACTTATCTCTCCCTCTCTCCCACCTTCCCTCTCTACTTGTCTCTATCTCCCTCCCCCCCCTCTCTCTCTCTACCTACCTACCTCTCCCTCCATCATGCCCTACCACTCTCTCTATTTCTCTCTAGCTAACCTCTCTCTCACCTCCCTCTCTCTCCCTCCATGCTTCTCTCTCCCTCTCTTCTTCCCTACCTACTCTTTATCTCCCATCTCTCTTTACCTACCTCTACATCCATCAAACCTTACCACTCTCTCTACACCTCTCTCCCTCCCTCCCTCATTCCCTCTCTACTTCTCTCTATCTCACCTCTCTCTCTACCTCTCCTTCCATCTCTACTTATCTTTATCTCCTCTCTCCCTCTCTCTACCTACCTCTCCTTCAAACACTCTTTATTTCTCTCTATCTCACCTCTCTCTCCCTCACTACATCTCTCTCCCTCTCTCCCTCCCTCTCTACATATATATATATCCCCTCTCCCTCTCTCCCTCCCTCTCTACATATATATATCCCCTCTCCCTCTCTACCTAGCTCTCCATCCATCACAACCTACCACTCTCTCTCCATTACTCTCTATCTA
>CM021100.1:910602022-910796989 GCA_007115665.2 Sequoiadendron giganteum | reverse complement strand
GAAAAAAAGGATGAAAAACATACACATGAACATACATGGATACATACATAACATGAGGATACGTCATAGTGAAATAGTGGGTTTTAGAATAGTCTGAGTTTTAGGAGACAATGTGTTTTCCAAAATAACAGTGTATAAAATGGCAAAAAAAATGGGATTGGATGTGGGCTTTTTGCCAGTTACCAATTATGAGTTTTAGGAGACAGTGTGTTTTTCAAAACCCTCGACAGAAAAAACATTATCAGACCTGCATTTCAACTAAATCCTAGACAAAATTCACCTATGTACATCGAAAAACGCATGAAAAAAATACATAAGAACATACATGGATACATACATAACATGAGGAGATGTCGTAGTGAATCAGTGGGTTTTACAATAGTCCGAGTTTTAGGAGACAATGTATAAAATGGCGGCAAAAATGGGATTGGATGTGGGCTTTTTCCTATTTCTTTTGTGTGGCACGGGAAAAGTGGAAGGGAATGACGTGGTCCTTTTCTGTTTGGAGAAAGCAAGGCAAAAATACTATTTCTTTTGTTTCCTATGTGCACGTTGAAAGGGAAAGGTGAAGGTCTGAGAGCACGTGGACGACTTCGAGGAGAATACCCACCAAATAAGTTGAATCGTGGAGTGCATGTGGAGGATTTGGAGCAGAATACAGACGACATCGAGGTGAGGGGTAATTTTGTTGCAAGCAGAGGGTTTTGCAAGATGTTTTAATTTGAAATTTGGGAAACAGAATTTGGAGTATTTCAATGCGCTTTCTGACTATTTCCTTCTCCATGCGGTATGGCTGCATATGCTATCATATACACATGATAGGTGAATTTTGTCTAGCAGTTAGCTCCCTTTCTGAGGCGGCTAACTACTAGACAAAATTCACTTATGTGCATCAAAAAATGCATGAAAAACATATACATGAACTTACATGGATACATACATAACATGAGGAGACGTCGTAATGAAACAATGGGTTTTACAATAGTCTGAGTTTTACGGGATAGTGTGTTTTCCAAAACAACAGTGTATAAAATGGCGGCAAAAATGGGATTGGATGTGGGATTTTTGCTATTTTTCCCAATTATGATTTCGAATGCCACGGTATGCCCTTTTCTATCCATTCTAAAAAACAATGCAAACAATGGCGACATTCCGGGTTTTACATGATTTTTGAAATATAGCATTTCATTGCAGAGCCGACAGATTTTGCTTTCTACCAACATTATTCAGTAATTTCACTCATATTTCTACAATGGGTTGTCGCTTTTTTCATTCGGCAAGGGCAAAATTCGATAACCAGCTAACAGGGAGGAAACAAGGATTGGATGTGGGTTTTTTTGCTATTTTTCCCAATTATGATTTCAAATGCCACGATATGCCCTTTTCTATCCATTCCAAAAAATAATGCAAACAATGGCGACATTTTGGGTTTTACATGATTTTTGAAATATAGCATTTCATTGCAGAACCGACAGATTCTGCTTTCTACAAACATTATTCAGTAATTTCACTCACATTTCTACAATGGGTTGTCGCTTTTTTCATTCGGAAAGGGCAAAATTCAATAACCAGCAAACGGGGAGGAAACGAACAAAAAATTTCAAAACCTCGACAGAAAAATACCCTTTCAACTAAATAGATTCTTCAGCAACCCCATAATTTTAAAAACACAGATGGGAGGAGAAGAAAAACTAAAACCCTCAACTGAAAATAACAAACCCTTAATGGAGGCACGAATGCCCATTCATTACTTCGTTGTTCATGGCATAATGGCAAGATGGCATATACACATAGCGGATATACATACCTGAAGGAGCTCTGCATGGCTGCTACTCTTGCCCTCGCTATCCACCAAAACGTCGATGTCCAAAAATGGCAAAAATGGGACCTCGTCGGCTCTTTTTATTATTTGCTAATAATGGTTTGGAATGCCACATTTTAGGCTTTTTGTCCATCCACGTCGAACGATTATTTTGAAAAACCGTCAGCGCTGACATGATTTTCCGATGACGGGACAGCAAACGGCACGGGGGATGAGACGTCTGGCAACCTTTTCCGTCGCCGCGAGTCCCACCTCTTTCATCGCGGCTCTTTTCTCCATGCGGTATGGCCGCATATGCTATCATATACACACAGGTGAATTTTGTCTAGTACCACCTTCGCCGCCTTTTAGGAGAGGCTAAAAGCAGAATAGCCAATAAGAATGGAGGAAGGTTATGAAAAAATAATTCTTGTGTTGACAACGTGGCAGAGAAGGGGTGATAACGCAGATCAGCCATGCCCGAGCAGAAGATAATGAGCATTGGAATGCTTTTAGAGTATCACCATTGTTTTTAGTAGTAGTGAAGATTCAAGGCTGAACAAGCTTCCACGAAGGCACCACAAAAATAAATTAAAATGATTCATTGGCACAAAAAGGGAC
This sequence comes from Sequoiadendron giganteum, assembly GCA_007115665.2. Classification (NCBI taxonomy): domain Eukaryota; kingdom Viridiplantae; phylum Streptophyta; class Pinopsida; order Cupressales; family Cupressaceae; genus Sequoiadendron; species Sequoiadendron giganteum. The sequence goes on along the minus strand of CM021100.1, from coordinate 910,794,567 downwards.
CAAGAGCATGTAGCTAAATAGATAAAATGCAGCCATGGAGAACATGTTTAAACTTCACCTCATAATAGTCGATCGATATCATAAAAGCAATCCATAGTTTAACATGCGGAGATTTCTTAACCAAAGTTTGTAAAATAAAGTACATGCCAAATATTAAGGAGATCTATTAATAAATGCTCAGAAGTCCTGTCTTTATTGCACTCACATTGAATATAGATAGCAATATATATTTCTTGATTTAGTGATATTTGATTAGACAGCTTATCACCATGATTTTGACAAACTCTATAATTGCAGGCTGCGCTCTCTTTTCTTCACGTCTGTGTAATTTTACTTCACATGTCCATCCATGAATCCGACATCACATCAGACTTTGGCCGTTTTATAATTCTGTACTAAAAATTCCCTTGCACGTGAGACTTCAGACCGTCGTTTCCGCCCACTTGTGTGAACGCCCAGTCCGTGAGCTGAGTTATACGTAGAAGTTTCATTGACGTTACTGCCTAATGATAATTTTCTCTCTTAGTCATTGTCCGGTCCCTTGCCTCTGCAGGATTTTAAATGTTTTGTTCTGGGTTTTCTTTATAGGAAGGTTTTGCATCTGAGTTTGCCATGGAGGATGAAGAAACCGGGGAGCTTTTTATAGCTTGCAGAGTATGCAGTCAAAGATGTTATAAAATTCATGGCAAATACTATGAGAAAGCGCTTTTTGATGGGTTTGCCTCTTTCTTCAAAGTTATGCTTGGAGACTTTGCAGAGACACTGGTGAGTTCTATTCTTGTACTCATACAATCTTATTCATCTTTAAAATTTTCTCTTTCTTACACTGTTTACAATCTTATTGTGTAATGTGTTTCATGCAGCGCATTCCTCCTCTTGTTCCAGAACTCGTAAATGGAAAAGTCACACATATGGTGTTGCAAGGGCCAAATGGGCAGGAGTGGGAGATGGAGTTAATGAGTACAAACAATAAAGTGGAATTTCGACATGGTTGGAAAGAATTTGTGAATTATCACAGGCTGCAATTGGGAGATTTTGTTGTGTTCAACCACATTGCGAAGTCCTACTTAGAGGTTAATATATATGGAAGATCTGGGTGTGAAAAAAATTTCAGTGGTCTTCATTTTGAAAATCCAAACATTGTGTTAAAAAAGAAATGCCCTTCTAACAATATTTGCAGTTTAAATCAATCAGCGCTCAATAAATTGCTGATTGATTTGGTTCCTAATGAGGAAAATAAGCATGAGTCTGAAACCGTGGGTGAAAATCATAGAAGAAAAAAGAAATCCGCTTTTCTCGGTAAGAACTTTTTTTTTCCAAAAATATAGAGCCTGTTAAATGTATAAGTTCCATAACAAACTTATGGAGTTGATATTTGAATTGTATTTCTAAAAGAGAATTGGCATAACAATAAAGTGAATTTTGTTGCAGGGAAGCACATGGCAATGGAGTCTGCTGCTTCTTTCAAATCAGATAAACCATTTTGTTCAAGGGTTATTAAATCATGGAATATAAGAAATGGATCAAGCTATCTAGTGAGATCAAATTCTCTGCTTTCTTTCGTTATATTTGTTTTCAAATTTAAATTTATATTTGATTTGTTGGGTTAAGTAAGTCCCTGTTATGGTTTGGGAATGCAGGAGTTCCCAATACCACGGAAAAATCCGATTCAACTACCAAACGAAAAAAGTGAAGTTGTCCTTTTGGATGGAGAGCGTAAGGAATGGAAGGTACGATGCTTTATTAAGAACAAGGTGCATGTCTTTTCTGCCGGGTGGAGGTATTTTGTACGTGATAATAATATAAAGGAAGGGGACACTTGTATTTTCGAACAGCTGAACAACAATGAAAACAAATTTATGTTGACAGTTCATATATTGCCTCGTGCAAAGAAAGCTCCTCTTTAACAAAAGGAGGAAAAGCAGGCCAAAGACGAGGACTAAAATTATACAAGAAAAGGTTTTTATAGACGGCTTAAATTTGATGCTTAATATATCTATTACGTTGGCTGTTGTTAATTTGTGTAAAAATATATCATATATCAGATATATATATTTTATTAGTCTTATATATTTCTTAATTTATGATTATTAATAGTTATTTAATTAAATATTTTTTTAATTTTTGATGGGTCTACATATTAGTTAAGATTCTATAATTTATCATGAATTTTTAAATATTAAATTTAAAAAATAATTAATGTGAGATTATATATACTAATGGATCAAATATTATATGAACTATTTGTCTTTAATTACTAAATTTGTCTGATTCATGCATTTATAATTTAATGAAGTAGATTTTAACATACCCCTATCAAATTTGTGAGAATTGATTTGGAATAAATTAATTAGATTCATAGATTTTTTATTGAAAATGTGGAAGGTTTATATTTAATGTTGAATGAATTTGATAATAAATTAGGGCAGATTTATAGGGTAACTTTATTATTGATAGAGAAGATTCTATTAAATATTGGTTCCTAGGTTGCTTTTAGAGTTATATTTTATGAATAGTTGAGATTTATTATTTGAATGGATTGTGGAGATCTATAATATGATTGATTTTATTTTAGTAATCTAAGTATTTTTATTTAATAATTATAGATGAGAATGTGAATTATTTATTTATTTATTTGAAATGGATGGAGAAAGTGGATTTTATTTTATTTATTTTAGATAAAAGAAAAATGTGGATTAATTTTTACTCATTTTGGATAAATAGAGAACTAGTTTATTAAGTAGAGATCACTAATTATGTAAATAATAAAGATTAATTTAGCTAATTGAAGAATATGATAATATGGTATATTAGAAATATGAGAAAAGAATTATGAATGGAATATGTATATGATGAGGTGGTATTTGAAATAGTATTTAAGTGGTCAAATTTAGTTATTTATACTTTTCATCCCTTTAAAATGATGATGTGACTAAAAGAAAGAATGAAATTTTTCAAATGCTTCACTAGATTAGATTGGTGGATAGATTAGGCTAGGGATGCCCCAAGTGAAATGATGGTTAAGGTGATTCAACATGATTGCTATAATGATTAAGGCTATTAATTTTATTAAGTGTAATGAATTATGAATGGGAAATGTATATGATGAGGTAGTATTTGACATAGTATTAAGTGATCAAATTTAGGTGTATATTTGTCCTTTCTTTAAAATGATGCGAATAAAAGAAGGAATGAAATTTCAAAGAAAGTAAAATGGGATGCTTGACCAGATTGGATTGGTGGATAGATTAGGCTAGGGATGTACCAACTGAAATTATGGTTAAGGTAATGACATGATGGCTAGGTTGATTACGGTGACATAATGTATCATCAAGAAGGTTTATGAGGATGAAAGAAATGGATGAGATCTAAAAAAGAGAAAAGGGTTTATGTCAAGAGATCAATGCATATGATGAAAGGTGAGTGAATTTATGACTAATGGAAAATATGAGGAATTATAAATGGTGTACATGCTATGACTCTTGTATGAAATTTTAATTATTTTGAGAAATTTTGTGTATGTTTTAGGATATGACAAGATACACCATGATATCAAAAACCATGACGACACTATTTCCATGTGCTACAAAATAAAAAATACTCAAGCATGCATATGATATGATGCATTATAATATGGAAAAAAATATGGTGAGATTATTATAAATACCCCAAGGATTTACATAAATATAGAATAACATAAGAAAGAACATAATCAAGAAATGTAACATATAAGCAAAAAAATAATATTTTTACCTTGGTCAAGCTAAAATCCAAAGATTGATTGATGTTGATAATAGGGTGAGTACTCTAAATTTGAGGGAAAAATGGTGAGCACATCAATTATTTTAAAGAAAATGCAATCATTTTATGTTGTAATACACATAACTTACACATGTCATATCTTGGTAAAAACCAAGCCATAATATGACTTAAAAAAATTAGAAAAAGGGTTCAACCAAGCAAAAAGTTGTGATTGATTGCATAAAAATGAGCAAAACTTGAGTTTAATGTGGAAATTTATTAATATTTGCAAATCCCATCCTAATTATTTTTCCAATTATAGATCACAGAATTGGTAAGTAATTAATATTTTAATATCTATTTAGTAAAATCTTGTTTACATTTTTGTAAAGTTTAGTAAGTTTAGAATACATTTATTATTTGCTATTTTTTTAACAACTCTAAATTCTTAACGAGATATTTATTTGTATGAAAAAACTATTTTAAACAAACTTCTTTGTGTCTTGCACGTGTGCCCCATTTTTATTTTTGTAAAATATGAAGTATTTTTCCTTTTGCTTGGATTAGGTGGTGTTCCATTGGGCTAAAATTTCTATCTCTTGATAGTTGGTCAAGAAAAGGTATTGAGTCCTTATTTTCCTAAGAAGGGTTATTAAGTTAAATTTTTTTAATGACTTGGTGTAAATAGTCACTTTCATGAACTTCCATACTATGCTGGAACAATGGATAAAAAATAGAAGGAATCATAAATTTATGTAAGCTTGTAAAGAAATCGGGTCATTTTGCAACAACTATGATCGAACAATTTTATCTCATGGAAACTCCCTTCCAAGAGGGATCAATAATAAAGATTTGAGAAACCTTAAGAAAGAGTCAAATATTGTGTGATTCAATATCAAAATATTTAAATTTTTTGATTCATGTCAAACTATAATATTGGGGTTAGTGGAGGATGAGAGAGTTTTCAATGCATTAAGTTTTTTGAAATCAAAGATAAGAAAAAAACTAGACAAGAATTTAGAAAGTTACTCAAGGATGTATACAACTAGGTATGATATTCAAAGTTTTTATTTTGAAAGGGTACTCACAATCTAGAGGTCCATGTAGTGTAGGAAAATGCATAACCTTACATTTTCACACTTGTTTGTGATTAACTTATTTTATTTATCTTTATTTATGTCTTAATTGGTCCTATTTTGCATCCACAAGCCTAATAAACTACATCTTTTTATGGCTAATCCTAACAAACATCAACAAATAAATGATAATTCAATGACCCTGGTTGTGTGTCCTTGATTTTTGGGTCGAGACTAAGATGCCACCTAGGGAATCTTTGTCCCCCAAAGGTCTTGGGACCTTGATTTAGAATGCACCTTAAATGGGCCCCTTTTTGGAGTCTATGCCCCAGATTTCAAGCCTCGAGACTAAGATGCCACCTAGGGCGTCTTAGTCCCCCTCAAGTTATTTTCAGGATTTAATTTCAAAGCTTGGCGAGATTTAGTCTCCTTTAATTAATGAATTCGTATGTTGGCTTGTTGTGGTGTAATTTCGGGATATTAAGCATGGATAAGTATAAATACAAGGTTCATTCATTCATTTTCATCCTAGTAACTTAAGTATTCATTCCTAATAGCATAATTGAGTTCACAAGTACATTCAAGAGAAATTCATCAAGAATTTAGAGCCATCATCAAGATTCAAGCATCATATTATTGCATCATGTGTATTTTTGAGCTAACATTTGTGGTGTAGGGTTTTGATTCAAGTAAGCAATTCAAGTCAAGATCTATCAAGCATTCACTCAAGTCAAGATCTACATTCAAGCTAGCCACTTCACACAAGTTTGCAAACTTCATAACAAGGGTTTAGTGAATTGCAACATAACACTTTGTTCATTCATCATTTCCCTTCATTATTGCATTTCATTCCAAGGTTTAATTACCAAAAAGGGGTTTGACCAAAGAAAACCCCCACTTACAACAATCAACAAGTTTTCCCTCTTTTGCACGTTTGTGTTTGTAGGTTTAGGTTGAAGACTTGAAGATAATTTGGAGTGCAAATTTGCATAGAAAAGTTGTTATCTTCATCGAAACTCACCTACATGCTAGATCTTGAAGTTTCAGGACCTAATATCTAAGAAGAAGGAAGTGCAGACCTTGAGACTTGGGATCACATTTAGAGATTTCAAAAATTTAAGACAAGATCAAAACAATAGAAAGGGCATCTTAGTCCTCCAAGTGAAATTTTGCAGAGATTCTTTCAAATCATGTTCTGACATCTGAAGATTCAACATTTCCCCCGGGTAAGTGCACCAAGATGGTTCCCAAAAAAGGGACTTAAGTGGACAACTTTTTTCTGAAATTAGGAAATACTGACCTTGGACGTGAAATTGAGGATACTTACACTCAAAATTTTGAGATGGAACAAAAAGAAGGATTCAAGTTCTCTGAGTCTACTTTCTAAACTACTAATTTATTTTGAAAATGGTTGAGATTAAGGGGTTCAAATGAGGGACGTACACAAATTGGTTTTGTTTTTGTCGAAAAACATAGCATAGCAACTCTTGTACGACCCTCGTACGGTGAATTTTTTTTAGTATTTTTAAAATCACAACGGTTAGAAGTTAGCTAACAGTATGTAGTTGACGCACTATTTTTCTTATAATATTTTAATGAATATTTAATTTTTTACTAATTTTCGAAGTGGACATTTCCTGAAAAATAGAATTTTGGTCGTGCTACCCCTACAAATTTTGGAAACTAATTGAATTTATTTTTATTTATTTTTTTAAATTTGTAGAATGGATTCTAGTTTCTAAAAAAAAAATTATTTGAAAAATCGATTAACGATTACATTATAATGAAAAAATTACCAAACACTACTTTTTGGCAAAAAAATGTCATACAAATAAATTAAATTATGGATGAAAGGCTTAATATTTTCAAAAAGTGAAAAAAATTACATTTTTGGATAGCTAAGAGAGAACCCAACATTACCCATGTGCTTGATTTTTTTGATATTGAATCACGTGCAATCTTGATGGTGAGCACGAACTCAATTATGTGAAATATGGAAGATTTTTAATAAACACGTCTCTGGTCATTGGGAATGCCCTCCAAGCCTTTGGGTTGGTATTCCAAGGCAAATACCAAGCCTAAGGCTCGGGAATTCCCAAAGCAAGATATAACGTGCTCGCATTATATCTTTGTTTTGACGTGTTTTGTGAATACATTTTTTGCGTTTTGTAAATACATTGACAAAACGCGAGCACGTTATAACGCGCTCGCGTTTTGGTCTACATTGAATTTTTTTTTCTCTTTTTCTTATCTCTTTCCTCTTGTTATCTTTCAGGGAAACTATATACATGAAATAAACATTTAATTATAAGTTGACATTTATATATGGACATTTACTTTCTTATACTTTGAGTTATATTTCATGTATATACTTCCAGGATGTTTGAGAGTGGTTTCAGATCTTTAGGAGTTATAATGAAAATTCTAGTTTTTGGAAGATCTTTAAAATTTCAGACTCAGTCAAATTTTAGTAATCAACATGTCAAATTTCAATAATCAAGAGGTCAGATTTCAGTAGTCAACAAGTTCTATCATCTTTCTCTCTCACTCTCTCCATCTCTCTACTCTTTATCTCTCCACTCCCTCTCTCTCTCCCTTCCTCCTTCTCTCCCCTCTCTCTCTTGTAGTTTTTGGAAGATCTCACAAATTTCAAAATTAGTCAAATTTTAATAATCAGGAGGTCAAATTTTAGTAATCAAAAAATTTTATTATTTCTCTCTCTATCTCACTCATTTTTATCCCTTACACTCTAGAACTCTCTCTCACTATCTCTATCCCTTTTTCTAACTCTCTCTCTCTCTCCCTTGATCTCAATAAATCTCTCTCTCTGTCTCTCTCTCCTTTTCCCTCTAATTCTCTCTACCTCACTTATCTCTCCCTCTCTCCCACCTTCCCTCTCTACTTGTCTCTATCTCCCTCCCCCCCCTCTCTCTCTCTACCTACCTACCTCTCCCTCCATCATGCCCTACCACTCTCTCTATTTCTCTCTAGCTAACCTCTCTCTCACCTCCCTCTCTCTCCCTCCATGCTTCTCTCTCCCTCTCTTCTTCCCTATCTACTCTTTATCTCCCATCTCTCTTTACCTACCTCTACATCCATCAAACCTTACCACTCTCTCTACACCTCTCTCCCTCCCTCCCTCATTCCCTCTCTACTTCTCTCTATCTCACCTCTCTCTCTACCTCTCCTTCCATCTCTACTTATCTTTATCTCCTCTCTCCCTCTCTCTACCTACCTCTCCTTCAAACACTCTTTATTTCTCTCTATCTCACCTCTCTCTCCCTCACTACATCTCTCTCCCTCTCTCCCTCCCTCTCTACATATATATATCCCCTCTCCCTCTCTACCTAGCTCTCCATCCATCACAACCTACCACTCTCTCTCCATTACTCTCTATCTAACCTCCCACTCTCTCCATCCATACCTCTCCCTCTCCTTCCCTCTCTACTCTCTACCTCCCTAATCCTTCTCTACCTACTTCTCCATCCATCACTCCATAAAATTATCTCTACACCTCTCTATATTGCTTCTCTCCCTCCCTCCCTCATCCCCTCTCTACTCTCTCTCTACCTCTCCTTCCCTCTCTAATTATCTTTATCTCCCTTATACCTCTCTCTCTCTCACTATATGTCTCCCTCCCTACCTTTTCCCCTATCTACTCTCTATATCTCCTCTCCCTCCCTCTACCTCTCTCTCTCACTCTCTCTCACTCCTCCCTTACCTTATTTCTCTCTCACACTCTCCTCTTTATCTCACCATTCTCTCTTTCCCTCTTTGTAACTCTCCACTTCTCTATATGTCACCATTCTCTCTATACATATCTTTATCTCACCTATCCCTCTTTACCTCTCCCTTCCTCCCCTCTCTCACCCACCCTCCCTCCTTCCCTCTATCTCTATCTCTCTCTACTTCTCTCTATCTCACCTGTCCTTCTCTAGCTGCATATCCCTCCATCACTCCCTACCACACTCTCTCTATTGCTCTCTATCTCACCTCTCTCTCACTTGCCTCTCTACTCTCTATCTCCCTAATACCTCTCTACCTACCTATCCATCCATCACTCCCCACCACTCTCTCTAGACCTCTCTATATCGATTATCTCCCTCCCTTATTCTCTCTCTACTTCTCTCTACCTCTTTGTCTTTCTCTAATTATCTTTATCTCCCCTAGCCCTCTCTCTCTCTCACTAGATATCTCTCTCCCTACATTTTCTCCTATCTACTCTCTATCTCTCCTCTCCCTCCCTCTACCTCTCTCTCTCAATCTCTCTCACTCCTCCCTCACCCTCTTTCTCTCTCACTCTCTCCTCTCTATCTCACCATTCTCTCTTTCCCTCTCTATAACTCTCTCCTTCTCTATATGTCACCATTCTCTCTCTACTTATCTTTATCTCACATATCCCTCTTTACCTCTCCCTTCCTCCCCTCTCTCACCCACCCTCCCTCCCTCCTTCCCTCTATCTATATCTCTCTCTACTTCTCTCTATCTCACCTATCCCTCTCTACCTGCATATCCCTCTATCACTCCCTACCAAACTCTCTTTATTTCTCTCTATCTCACGTCTCTCTCACCTCCCTCTCTCTCCCTCCATACCTCTCCCTCCATCTATACTTCCTTATCTACTCTTTATCTCTCATGTATCTCTACCTCTCCTTCCCTCTCTACTTATCTTTATCTCATCTTTCCCTCCCAACCTCTCTCTCTCTCCCCAATCCCTCCCTCCCCCTATTTCTCTCTCCCCCTATGAGGGTTGAGAGTGTAAGGTTTAGTGTTTAAGGTATAGGGTTGAGGTTATAGGGTTAATTGTATAGGGAATAAGGTTTAGGGTTTAGGATATTAGGTATAAAGTTGAGGGTATATGGTATAGGGATGATGGATGAGGGTTTAGGGTTTAAGGTATAGGGTTGAGGGTTGAGGGTTGAGGGATAGTGTTTAGGGTTGAGGGTATAAGGTTAAGTGTATAGGGTATATGGATTATGGTTTAGGATATTGGGTATATAGTTGAGGGTATTGGGTTGAGGATATTAGGTTTAGGGTTGATGGTTTAGGTTTTAGGATTTATGTACAAGTTTAAGGGTTGAGGGTTGAGGTATAATGTTCAGGGTTAAGGGTATGAGGTTAAGTGTATAGGGTATAGGGATTAGGGTTTAGGGTTAAGGGTATAAGGTATAGGGTTAAGACTTGAGATTGTAGGGTTTTTTGTTTAAGTATAGGGTTGAGGGATAATGTTTATGGTTTAGGGTATAAGGTTGAGGATGTAGGGTAAAGAGATGAGGGTTGAGGGTTGAGGGATAGTGTTCAAGGTTGAGGGTATAGGGCTAAGTGTATAGGGTATAGGGATTAGGGTTTAGAATAATGGGTATAGGGTTGAGGGTATTGGGTTTCAGATTGAGGTTTAGGATTTAGTGTTTAGTGTACAAGGTTGAATGTAGGGTTTAGGGTTTAAGTATAGGGTTGGGGGATGATGTTCAAGGCTTAGGTTATAAGGTTGAGCATATAGGGTATAAGGATAAGGGTTGAACGTGTAGGGTTGAGGTATAGTGTTCAAGGTTGGGGGAGTAGGGTTAATTGTATAGAGTATAGGGATTAGGGATTAGAATATTCGGTATAGGGTTGAGGGTATTGGGTTTAGGGTTGAGGGTTTAAGGTTTAGAGTACAAGGTTTAATGTAGGATTTAGTGTTTAATTATAGGGTTTAGGGTTTAGGGATAATGTTTAGGGTTTAGGGTATAGGGTATAGGGATGAGGATTGAGAGTGTAGGGTTTATGGTTTAAGTTATAGGGTTGAAGGTATAAGGTTAAGTTTATAGGGTATAGGGATTAGGGTTTAGGATATTAGGTATAGAGTTGATGGCATTGGGTTGAAGGTTTAAGGTTAAGTTTATAGGGTATAGGGATTAGGGTTTAGGGGAGAGAGAGAGAGACCTGAGAGAGGGTGAAATAGGCAACTATATTGCCAATTTCACCGAATTAGCAAGCTAGTGGGCCCACTAGCTTGCCAATTCGGTGAAATTGGCAACCTAACTTGCCCTATTTGAAAAAATGGGTCCAAGAAATGGGATCTCTCGGTGATTTACATCATTGAGAGACCCCATTTCTTGGACCCATTTTTTCAAATAGGCCACTACATTTCCCATTTCACTAAATTGGCAACCTAACTTGTCTTGTTTGAAAAAATGGGTCCAAGAAATGGGGTCTCCCGATGATGTAAATCACCTGGAGACCCCATTTCTTGGACCCATTTTCTGGCTATGTTTACAACAAAATAAAACTGTTGGTGTTTTGTGGCTATTGTTTTGCATGGGTTTTGTGCCTATGGTTTTGCATGGGTTTTGTGTATTGTTGATTAGTGTTGTCTAGCTTGCACTATATTTTTCCATTTCCATTGTTAATAAGGTGTTGTTGAAAAGGCTATATTCTTTCAATTTTTGATAAGGTGTTGTTGAGAAAAAAGTATATTTTTGCATGGGTTTGTTGCTATGAATTTTCGATAAGGTGCTATTGGAAAGGCTATATTGTTTGAATTTTTGCTAAGGTTTTTATGAGAAAAGAGTATATTTTTATATGGGTTTTTTGTTGCGAACTTTTGTGGGTTTCTCTTTATGGTTTCTGTTTTGTGGTTGCATTTGGAAAGATATAAAATTATTTATGTTATGCAGTTTTTGTCAATTGTTGTTCTCTAGCTTGGGCTATATTATCTAATTTTTGATAAGGTGATGTTGAAAAGGCTATATTGTTTCAATTTTTGATAATGTGTTTTTGAGAAAAGACTATATATTGTTTATTAAAACCAATATTGTTTCGATTATGGTTGGTGTTTTGTGGCTATTATATTGCATGGGTTTTGTGGCTATGGTTTTGTGGGTTTCTCCATTTGGGTCAATGTCAAAACCAATATTGTTTGATTTATGGCTTCCATTTGGTGGTTATGGTTGCAACAAAAAAAATAGTTTATGTTTGATTCCATTAGGCATTGCTGATTATTGTTCTCTAGCTTAGGCTATATTGTTTCATTTTCGATAAGGTTTTGTTGAAAAGGCTATATTATTTGAATTTTTGATAAGGTGTTTTTGAAAAGGCTATATTGTTTTAATTTTCGATAAGGTTCTGTTGAGAAAAGAGTATTTTTTTTCATCAATTCGTTACTATGAATCTTTGTGGCTTTCTTTTTATGGCTTCCATTTTCTAGCTATGTTTACAGCAAAATAAAATTGTTAGCATTTTTTGGATATCATTTTGCATGGGTTTTGGGTATTGTTGATTTTTGTTCTCTAGCTTGCACTATATTGCTTCATTTCCGATAAGGTTTTGGTCAAAAGGCTATATTGTTCCATTTTTGATATGGTGTTGTTGAGAAAAGACTATATTTTTGCATCGATTTGTTAATGTGATTTTTTTTGTTTTGTGGGTTCCTACATGTGGATCGTTGTTGAAGAGAATATTGTTTGATTTATGCCCTACATTTTGTCCCAATGGTTGCAACATAATAAAATAGTCAGCCTTATATAGTTTATGTTGATTTCCACAAGGCATTGTTATTTGTTGTTGTCTAGCTTTAATATAGTTTATGTTGATTTCGATAAGCCATTGTTGATTGTCATTGCCTGGCTTAGGCTACATTATTTCATTTTTGATAAGGGGATGTTGAAAAGGCTATCTTTTTCCAAGTTGTGATAAGGTGGTGTTGAGAAAAGACTATATTTTTGCATGGCTTTGTAACTGTGATCCTAATAAAATGCCATGTTCCTAATGTGAGATGCTAGATAAAAAACTAATAATGCAACAAGAGGAAATAACAAGATAAAAGGGCACCTCAATGTTTAGCCTAAGGAAATGGATAACATGGAAGTAGGATAAAACAAATTGAATGTTGCTTGTTATATCTTCTATGCTGCTCTTTCCTTGGTTGGCCCTTGATCTTGAAGAGTTGTGTGCTCCTTGGATGACAAGCTATGTTGAATATGCAAATGATATGAAAAATGGATGAAGATGTAATGATGATGAGATGAGAGCTCAAATGGTAAATTTGCAAGAGTTTGTTTGCAAAAGACTTGATCTCCAAAATGAGAGAAATGAGGGGGTATTTATAAGATAATTGGAATTCTCTAGAGAATTCAACGGTTGGGATTGATCCAACAAGATCAAGATGAAGGGCTATGGTGAGTTGAGGACTCACAAGCCCTCACATCTTGACATGTGGAATGTGAGATGTCTTAGGGTGGAGTGATGTGGAAATGAGGTGGAGGAGAAGGACAAGAGGTGGAAGAGAAGTACATGAGCTGGATGAAGGACAAGTACCTTTGAGGTACCTTGGGGGATGAGAAGATTTCCTCAAAAAGGAACTTCTTGTCCCCAAATGAGGATGAAAGAGACTTTTGAGGGATTTTAGAATTCATCAAAAATCTCCATGGGAAAAGGAGAAGTGGTTGGAAGAATAAAAATTTACATTCATTGGAGAGTTTATTAGGTAAAAGAAGGTCTCCAAAAAGTTGGATATTTGTCACATGTGGGTGATGTGACAAGTCCAAGGTTCTAGAAGTCCTTGGCACATGTAAAGTGACAAGTCAAGCTTTCTAGAATCTTGCATGGGGGATGAGGAAGACCTTGGAAAGACAAAAGTGAATTAAAAATTCACATGGGGGAGAGAGGAACCTTGGGCAAATGAATGTGAATTAAAAATTCACATGGGGAAGAGAGTCCAGGCTAAAACTGGTAAGTGGGAAGGTTGACCAGAAAAGGTAAGCTAAATGTGGCTAATAATTCTCATTAAGGTTGTGCAAACACAAGATTAGGATAATTAATGAGAGATTAAAGACAAGTGGGAGATTATGGAGGATGTGACATTTAATCAAGATTAAGTGGTGCACATCCTAATCACAGATTAATTAATTTAATCTGGATTAAAAAAAGGTTATGGAGAATGTGACAAGGAGAGAGAAAAAGGGGAATTAAAAATTGATTTTAATCCAAATGGGTTAAAAGACTAAATTAAATAATTTGTCATATTTATTTAATTTAGAGAAGAAAAGGGATAGGGTAAAGTATTTAATTTATTTAATTACATACTTTAAGAACCTTAGGCGGAAAATGAAATAATGATTAAATAAGTTATTTAATCATTATTAATGAAATAGATGAATAGGGTAGACAATTTTGATCATATGGAAGTGATCAAATTTGGATGTCTATAGTAACTATGATTTTTTGCATTTTATGGGCTTTTACATCTGGGTCAGTGTTTAACCCAAATTGTATTTTTGTGGATATGGTTGCAATGCAACAAAATAGTTAACATTATACAGTTTATGCTGATTTCGATAGGGAATTGTTGATTGTTGTTGTTTGGCTTTAAAATAGTTAACATTATACAATTTATGTTGATTTCCATAAGGCATTGTTGATTGATTGATTGTTGTTGTTGTTTTCCATTTTTGATAGGGTGTTGTTGAGAAAAGACTATATTTTTGCATAAGCTTGCTACTATGTATTTTTGTGTTTTTTGGGTTCCTCCATGTGGGCCGCTATTGAAACAAATATTTTTTGATTTATGCCCTATGTTTTGTCCCTATGGTTGCAATGCAATAAAATAGTTAGCCTTATATAGTTTATTTTTATTTCCATAAGGCATTGCTAATTGTTGTTGTCTAGCTTTAATATAGGTAACGTTATACAATTTATGTTGATTTCAGTAAGGCATTGCTGACTGTTGTTGTCTGGCTTAGGCTAAATTCTTTCATTTTTGATAAGGTGTTGTTGAAAGGGATATATTGTACCAAGTTGCGATAAGGTGGTGTTGAGAAAAGAAATATATTTTGCATGGCTTTGTAACTGTGATCTCTTGTGTTTTGTGGGTTTTTGCATCTGGATTGATGTTCAACCCTAATTGCATTTTTATGGATATGGTTGCAATGCAAAAAAATAGTTAACATTATACAGTTTATGTTGACTTCCATAGGGAATTGTTGATTGTTATTATCTAGCTTTAAAATAGTTAATGTTATATAGTTTATGTTGATTTCCATAAGGCATTTTTGATTGTTGTTTTTCTTATTTCTGATTTCCATTTTTGATAAGGTATTGTTGAGAAAAATACTATATTTTTGCATCAATTTGTTACTGTGCATTTTTGTGTTTTGTGGGTTCCTCCATGTGGGCCACTGTTGAAACAAATATTATTTGATTTATGTCATGTTTTTTGTCCCTACGGTTCAACACAATAAAATAGTTATCTTTATACACTTTATTTTGATTTCCATAAGGTATTAATGATTTTTGTTGTCTAGCTTTAATATAGTTAACGTTGTACAATTTATGTTGATTTCGATAAGGCATTGTTGACTGTTGTTGTTTGGATTAGGCTATATTGTTTCATTTACGATAAGGTGTTGTTCGAAAGGCTATATTGTTCCAAGTTGCGATAAGGTGGTGTTGAGAAAAGACTATATTTTTGCATGGGTTTGTAACCATGATTTTTTGTGTTTTGTGGGTTTTGGCATTTGGGTTGGTGTTTGACCCAAATTGCATTTTTGTGGATATGGTTGCAACACAAAAAAATAGTTAACATTATACAGTTTATGTTGATTTCAATAAGGAATTTTTGATTGTTGTTGTCTTGCTTTAAAATAGTTAACGTTATATAGTTTATGTTAATTTCCATAAGGCATTGTTAATTGTTATTGTCTAGCTTAGGCTATATTGTCTCATTTTCGATAAGGTGTTGTTGAAAAGGCTATATCGCTTTATTTTCAATAGGGTGCTATTAAGAGAAGACTATATTGTTTTGTTTATGGTTCGTGTTATGTGGCTATGGTTTTGTATGGGTTTGTTAGTGTGAGTTTTTGTGTTTTGTGGGCTTTTGCATCTGGGTCACTGCTGAAATGAATATTGTTTGATTTATGTCCTTCATTTTGTGGGCATGGTTGCATCTGAATAAAATAGTTAATGTGATACTGTTTGTGTTGATTGTTTTTCTCTAGCTTAGGTTGCACTGTTTCATTTTTTATAAGTTTTTGTTCAAAAGGATAGATTGTTGTGTTTTCAATTAGGTGATGTGAAGAAAAGAATATAGTTTTGCATGGGTTTGTTACAATGCATTTTTTTGTGTTTTGTTAGTTTTACCATCTAGGTCACTTTTGAAACAAATGTCCTTTCATTTATGGTTTCCATTTTGTAGTTATGGTTGCAATATAATAAAATAGTTAATGTTATACAATTTATGTTGATTGTAATTCTCTAGCTTGTTAGACGATAGAATATTTGTGTGAACTTTGGTCGGCATTCCCATCAGCCTTCCTAGTATTTGAGCCTTCTGGCGGTCGTGAAAAATGTGGTAGATGTTCTTGAAATTTAGTCGAGATTTCTGTTAGCCACCTCGGTTATCCATCATCCTTCCTAGTTTTTAGGCCTTTATGTCGGTCATGGGAAAAGGTTGCAGAGGCACTTGAAATGCATTGGGAATAGGTTGGCATATTTTTGACCATGTGGATAGAGAAGGCCAATGAAATTAAATGCTGGTTTGCATCAACATTATTTGATGTATGGTTTGCATGTGCTGGTGATGGTTGTAATAAAACCTGTCATTTATTCATTTGTGGCTTCCATTTAGTGTCCATGGTTTCCATGTAACTAGATAATTAATTATGTTCAGTTTATTTTGTTTTCCATAAGGCATTGCCAAGTTCCCTTCTCTAGCTTTGGCTATATTATTTCATTTTTTATAACACAGCCTTGGGAAAATTATTTGACTTCTTTCTTGAATAGCTTCAAAAAGGTTTTGAACACATTGTATGTGGTAACTAGTGTTTCTTATTGTATTTAATATATTTCCTATTATTGTGAGAACCCCTTTTTGAGGATGAAACAAATAACAACTTTCTTCCCAAATAAAAACTATCTTCTCAAAATAATAAATACGAATGATTTTTTCTCCTTTCTAAATAACGTTTTTTTTTAATATATAATTATTATTAGAATGAATTCCATTCACGGTTCACAGGATACTTAATTAGCATAACAAGGTGTTGAGAGTCAAATATTTAGTCATCACATTTTAGAAAAAAGACTTTAAGGTTCAATGAAAAACACACACATATAAGCATATATATATATGTACACATGTATATATCTATTTAGATATAGATTGCTATATCTAAATAGATGTGTATACCATATTTTTTTCTCGCTACATAACTCCTCCCCTTCAAATTTATGAAGAGAACAAACATCCAGACTAAATATTCCCTCAATTGACTCACCGAGAAGGCTACGAATTCAAATATTTTGTTGCCTATTATATATTGCTTGGTCTAAAGCAAGGCATTATTATAGTCAACAAAGGGTTTGAATTCGCTCCCTTCTCAACCAGTCAATTGAGGTAAAATGAAGTGTGGATGTTTTGTCTCTTAAATGTTGTTTGGCATCAACATTAATTGTTGTATGGTTTGAGTGTGCTAGTGATGGTTGTAATAAAAACTCAACAATCAACAATGCCCTTTGAAAAATAACATAAATTGTTTTTGAGCTACTCGAGATTTTTTTTTTCAATATGAACCTCTTTCTGCTTGCTTTCTCTTTGCTCCCTTATTTCTCCACCGTTTGCAAAAAAATGACAAAGAATTATCACAACTGACACTTTTGTACTTCTTTTGCAACCATCGCCCCATGCAAAAAACACAAAATAACCTTCAACCACCTTCACAAAAATTCCACAACTGATGATCACACTTACACCTTCAGAGAAGCTTGCACTCCTTGCTCACAACTATCTTGAACAACAAGGTAAACCTAGAGAACAAAACCCAACAATACCTTTTCGAAAATTATGCATAGGGCATTGTTGATTGTTCTTATGTGGCCTTGAATAAATTATTTTATTTATGCTTTATGTGTGGTGACAATGGTTACAAAGTAATAAATCAATTTATGTTCTTCTTGATAAGGAATTCTTAGCTATTTTTGTGTGTCTTTAAGGATATTTCTTATTTTTCTACAACTTAATAAGGATTTGTTAGAATGGCAAGCTATATATTAAATGTGAGATGAAACATTGGTCTCTCTATTGATTATAGTGGCAGACCAAATGTACATTGACCACCATCATAATCAATGGCGATATCGATTCTTTTTATTGTATATAAATATAGAGGTTGTTGTGCATATGAATGTTGTCTGCATCTAATTTCACACAAATACATATCTACACATAGGTAAAATAAAATTAAATGCAACAAAAGAAACCCTGCTCTCCACTCTACCATATTGGGCCATGGACCATCATATGCTATTACACAGATATATCCATAGGTGGTCTTCAAACAAATGAATGTTGTCTGCATCTAATGTTAGAAATGCACAAATCTACAAATACGAAATATAAAATCAAACACAACAAAATGAGGGTTTCTCTTGACCGTATCATATTGGGTCATGGCGCTTGATGGTCTCTCACGAAAATCCTAAGCAAGAACATACATCGCCCACCACTCTGATCAATGGTGAAATCAATCTTCCTAATTACACTTAGTATATAGTCTATCATTCTAACAACTCCTTTTTTGAGGCTGAAAGAAATAATAAGTAAAAAGGTGTATTTAACGCATGCAATACATATATATGCAGCTAAAAAATAAAAGTTGCACCGGTATATATATCTCAAGTTAGATGCAACTTATATAAGCTTTGTTGATTTTTCTCTACAAAAGACTATATATTGTTTGTTGAAAAAAATTATTGTTTAACAATATAGCCTAAGGTAGAGAACAACAATCAACACTGCCTTATGCAAAAGAACACAAAGTGTATAACATTAACTATTTCATTGCGTTGCAACCATCACCACAAAATATTGGTTTCAATGGTGACCCAAATAAAAAACCCGTAAAATACTAAAAGCTCACAGTAACAAACTGATTGAAAACCTTCACCACAAAATGCGAATTGGATGGGTTTGTTACTAAGAATTTTTGTGCTCTGAAAGATTTTACATCTGATGTACTATTTCATTTTTCTTTTCTTGTGTGCACATATGTATGTATATAAAATTAGATGTGGACAACATTCATATATACTCGGATTTATACTAAGCATAATAAGAAACATTTTTCCACATACAATGTGTTGAAAAGCTCTTAGAAGTTATTTAAGGAATAAGTTCTATAGAGATGGTGGCCTCAATGTTTGATATAACACTCAAAATACTATAACATTTACTATAGCATTGTGAATCAAATAAGAAACAATATAGCCAGACCTGGAGTGATAAAATAATTTATGCTATTTTCCTAACTTTAAAGAGTTTTTCAAATCATTGTATGTGGCAAGCAGTGTTTTTATTATGCTTAATATGAAGCTTATTATTGCAAGAATTCCTCTTGAAGATGAAACAAATAAAAACTCTCCTAGCAAAGCAATAAATAGGGGGACGATTTTATATGAATTTTTTCTACATCTTATTTTGCATACATACATATCTACACATAGGAAAATAACAATGAAACAAAATAAAAGAAATACATACTTTAGTGTTTTTTGTATGGTTTGTGTCTACTAGAAATGGTTGCAAAGTAATAAAATAGTTAATGCTCTTCTCAATATGGCATTGTTGGTTGTCTTTATGTGGCTTGTGGTGAAAGTCTACACTAATTTTCATAGGGCATTGGTGATTGTTGAGTTATGGCTTTAGCAATACATGTGAAAAATCCATATAGGCACATACACAACCATAGATACATATAGACATTCAAAATAGTGAATATAAATTGTGGAGATATAAGAGTATGTGGTAATTCAAACAAACAAGAAGAAAATAACTATATTTGTATTGAAAACTGGACATATCTATATATACATAGATGCATATCTAGAAAGATACATGTAGAAAATGCATGTACATACATACACACTCACACATATAAATGCAAATGTTATAGACATATTTTCTTACAGACAACTGTATCAAGATGTTGTATGCATTGAGAACATTGAATTGCATGCATGCATGTTTCTGTATATGTATATGTAGATGTATACATGCATACAACCATGTCCACAAGTATATATGACAACAACTGGAATTACAAAGGGTTTTTACAAATTGCACCTCTTCCTAATTGGCTCGAGTGTACTTCTTCCTTCTTTCTTTCTCTTTGCTCCTTGCTTTCTTCAGTGTTTGCAAAAAATGAGAAATAAATTATCACAACTGACACTTTTGTATTGCTTTTCCAACTATTACCCCATGTAGGAAAACACAAAAAAACCTCCTCCCAGCTAGACAGTAGCTTGACAATGCATGATCGAAATTGCACCTTCATAGAAGCTTCCTCTCCTTGCTCATAGTTGTGATAACTGGTAAAGCCACATAACGAAAACCAATAATTCCTTGTCGAAAATTATGCAGACATTTGGTCATACCGATGGACAATGTATTTCCCCTATGTGTAGGAATGTATGTATGTTATAGTGGATGCAAAGAACATTTATACATAGTGATCCCTATCTTAAATTTGTTGGCACATCCTTGGAATCATAAGGTGTATTTTAAGTGATTTATATTAATGTTTTTTGTATCTAATATCACATATGTAGATTTGTGCAAATGGGGGAAATAACATGATTGGCAATGATAGTCAAGAATGCCTTTTGGATAACAACATAAAATCTATAAAATTTACTATTTTTTTATGTATCGAAAATGAAACAATATAGCCAAAGCTAGAGAACAACAATTAACAATATGTTATGGAAAACAACACAAAATATTTTATTGCGTTACAACCATTCACACATAACAAAATCCATATATGAAACAATATTAAATTTTCTTTTGTGTAGATATGTATGTATGTCAAAGTAGATGTAAACAATGTACATACACACTCTTCCCGATGTTTACTATTTTGTTAAAATAGTTGTTATTTGTTTGAACCTTGACAGGGCATTCTTCGAATGATATACTATATATTAACTGTTATATAGAGCATTGTTCAAAGCCTTTTTCCTAATTATTTCATTTTCCTCGTATTGTTGATGTCTTTAGAAAAAAATTCAAAGATTAAAAAAAGGAAGAAAAAATGGAAAAATAAATTGTATATTAAGTGTTATATGAATAATTGAACCATTTTTTTATTAATCCTTTGTTGTCATATTCTTGATGTCTGTGCCAAAAAATTGAGAGATCATGTTGTGTTTTGAAGTCATAGAGTTTGTAGTCAGTCGTTATCGTTGCAGCTCTCATCTTTTAAAAGAGCGGCCCCAACAATGTTGGTGGACTTTGGTTGTACCTAGGCTAACGAACATTCCTTAAGCACCAGTCTTGTAAGTCTATTCATTGTTTTGTTTTTCCTATTGACAATTAAATTGACACTTTTCCATGTGCATCGAAAGAACTGCGAATATGCTTCATTTGAATTAATAGTTGTTGTGATATATATTCTAACTAATTTATATTCAAACTCTTTGATCTTTACTTTTCCTTTCGATTTTCTAGCCATTTGGGAGTCACCTATGTGTTAGGGGAAACAATGTTACAGTTTTCAAATGTGTCGACATTGTTGTTTGCTTCTAGACTTGTGTCCCAACCATGAATATCTCATTTCATTCACTTCACTGAGTGAAACTACCTTGTAGGATACAAATGTACATCTAGCCTTGACAACACATGCGATACGATCTATTGATGTTGGAGATGTTGTCCCATCTTTGGTTCTCCAACTAATGTCTTTTCAAAAAATAGGAGGCGATCAAAGCCTGGTTGACCACTACAAATTCATCATTTCTGATCGAACCTACATGCAAATGGGGACTTTTCCTATAAAATACAATGACCTTTTTTTTACAAGGGCATTAAAAATAGGTTTGATCTTGTGCTTGACAAATTATATGTGTAGGAAGTTGCAGGAATCAAGGTTTGATATTGTTTTTCACTACTTGTACTTGTTGTTTTATGCTTTCTTATTTGTGGGGACCACCTTTTTAAGTATTTGATGTTCATTTGATTCCAGGGCGATTGTCATATTGTCATTAGATATCAAAATGTCATATTTCTAGCTAATTGGAAAACCTAGATATTTGTTTAGAGATCAAGAACAACAAATAGTTGGTTGCAAGTCACCCTCACCATCCAAACGGGCCTCAACATTTGGGATTAATACATCCCCAAGACATCATAATTCTCCTAAAAATATTAGTCTTGTTAAAGGGCTGAATTTTTACCAAACCAAATGGACAATAAAAGGTTAGGTAACAACGAAAAGGGGGATGCACCATTACAACAAACAAAGACACGAGGGCCAAGTATTCATCTTTGACATTATTCACAGTGAGGGAAAAAAAATATGAGTCACTTGCTTTAATGCCATACTAGAATTACATTATGATAGGGTTGAGGTGGGTTGTACTTATTATGTGTCAAAAGGCTCGGTGAGACAAGTAGATAGGAAATTTTATAAGTTGAAAAACCACATGGAAATCATTTTGGATCAAAAATCAAAGTTGAAATGCTATGCCGATGAGGCCTTTGTGTCAGAGAAATCATTTAAATTCATCTCAATAATGAAATTTTAAATTGCAACAATAATAGTTTGATTGATATTATTGAGACTATGGTGCATGTGGGAAAGGTTTTGACCATACAAAGAAAGGATTAGTCTGAAACAATTCCCAGGATTGTTAAACTTAATGATTTATCATCATTTTCCATTAATGTTAATTTGTGGGGCTGAAATTGGGAAACAAAGGGCGACGAGCTAGAAAGGTTGTACACCCCTGGTTCGATTGTCATCCTTGTTGTTAAAAATGCACGTGTTGGGTATTTCAATGGAATGGTTCTGAACACAATCGTAGGGACTCTTCTATACATAAATTTTGACATCTTAGAAGGACAACCCTTGACCCAAAAAGGACATATTGAGCCACCTGTCGTTGAGTCCTAGATAGTCCCTCAAAAGGTTTCTTTGGAAAATGGGAGAGTCACTTCGATATATATTGGATCACTTGGCTTGCCAGAAACTTTGTAGGCTACTCTCAAGGCAAAAGTAAAATATATAAAAATTGTTGCATTATGTTACACTGCATGTCCCTTGCAGGTCAATGACATACAATGCAAAGAAAGATTGTGAAGAGTCGACCCAAAATACATGGTTCTGCCCTAAATGCGTGGCAACAATATCTGATTGTGACTTTCGATATTTATTGCAACTAAAGATGGAAGACCACACAGGCAAGATTTGGGCTATTGGTTTTGATGAGGCTGCAACAAGCTTATTGCAGATGTCACCAAAAGAGCTTTACATGTTGTAATATGAGTCTTCTACTACAATGAATGTTGAGTCTGTTATCAATTGTTTCACCTATACCTCATTCATTTTCACTGTTCTTATTATAACTTGGACCTATAATTCAAAAATAAGGCTTAAAACAGCAATAGTCAAAGTTGCAAGAATTAACTTTGGAGCTGAGTGCAAGCTGCTACTATCAGATTTATCTGCAATTTCCCCTATCATGCAAGAGTCTCTAGAGATAGTTGTCATACTACCTTGAATTCCAAACAACCATTCCTAATTGTGAATTTTGCTATTTTTATAGTTTATGTTGACTGGACATCTTTTTCCTTTTCTTTCTTTCCAGTGTTTGTCACATCTGAAGACCTTTCTTTTCTCCTATTGTTGCTTTGTTGCTCATTTAACTAGTTATATATTAAGACAATGAAGTTTAACTTATAATATTTAACAAAAAAATCTACACTTGTTTTCTTTTGTATTATTTATGTTGCTTATAGTTTTGTTCCGATTTAAGTGTATGTTCCTCATTTTATTTTATGTTGTTTGGTTATATAGTTATGTCGTCCTATCCAACACATATATTAGTACTTATAGTTGTTCTTATATATACTTGTGGACATCGTTGTATGCATGTGTACATTTACATATGCATATACGTAAATATATATGCATGTAAGTCACATTTCTGAGTGCATACAACATTTTGATACATATGTTTGTAGATATATGTTTCTATAATGGATTTGTATGCGTATATACATGTAGACTTCAATATTTATAGGTATCTGTGACTTGTTTTTAATATCAATATAGTTATTTTCTTCTTGTCTATTTCAATTGCCATATACTCTTATCTCTCCACAATCGTTCTTAGCTATAATTTTGGCTCCATTGAATCCATGTCTATTGAATGTTTTCCTACCTTTGCATTCATAAAAGCACACCGCATATGGTTATCTTCCATTTTCTTGGAGTTGCATAAAACTTGTTTTTTGTTATAATATTTTCTATGTAATGTTCAATGATGACTATTCTCTATGACCAGTCCAACGCTTTTGTGATTTTGCTTCAATCCAGCTTTATTAAAATTTGTCGTTGCACAAGATTAAAATATAGGATGTAATGGAAATTTTTTCATTTTATTACAGTCATTTTGATCTTTTTTTGACTGTTCTCAGTGCATACAATATCTTGATAGATTTTTGTGTAGATATATGTGTCTGTGATGTATTTGTATGTGTGAGTGTTTATGTCTGTATATGCATGTAATGCTTTTTAAATGTTTTCCCTGCTAATTTTCCATGTCTAATCATAATTTCATGTTGCATATCGATATCATATGGTTCTTGGCTATAATGGTTGTTGTGTATGTTGTGCAGCTCAATTTACAGCCCAACACTGAACAATTCCTTATTGAAAATAACATAAATTTCTCAATTACTTTGGTAAGTTTTAAATGCAAGGTATTATTGCAACCAATGCCAATATTTGCAAACCATACATTAAACAATTTTGTTGTGACAATCTGTACCAAGTGATGTTTTTTTCCTCTGCCCAACCAACATACACATATATGTGCATTTAAACTTATCTATATTTCTTTCACATGTATCGATAACTTTGGGTGTTCATATGTATGTATGTTGTTTGCAAAAACACTCGTCACTGTGGTGGCTCATAATATTCATAGCAGGTAAAGCTATAAAACAACAGTCAACAATGCCTTATGGAAAATAACATAATTATTCAATTGCTTTGGTAACTTTAGAGCTCTAAATATTAGTGTGGCCATTGGCACTATATGGAAAGCATACATGAAAAAATGTTATTATTGGTCTATTTTATTGCTTTGCAATGATTCCCTCTATATGGAATTTTTTAGCCAATAGGCTATATGTGTGAACTTTCGGCATAATTTTTGTCAGCCTTCCTAGTTTTAAATTTGTCGAGCAACAATCAAGAATGCATATATATTTGCATCTTCCTTTGCATACATATATATTGGTGTAAATTTGGTTTGCCATCGACATCTTTGTCTATTGCATGCATTCAATGCATATATAGGAATTTGTTGCATCGAAATATGTTGCTACAAAAAAGTATGTGCTTCTTTTGTTGTGTTTCATTTTCCTTTTCCCGTGTGCAGATATGTATGTATGTCAAATTAGATGTATACAACATATGGGTGGGTGCATGGAAATGGGTAGCAATTCCGTGGACACCCTTAAAAAATAAATATTGAAAACCATAACGTGAGCGCATTATAATGTGCTCGCATTATGTATTCCATTAAACCTAGGCAAGGTACCAGCAGCTACAACTACAAAGACATAACACAAGCGCGTTATAATGCAATTGCGTTATTGACTCTTAAAATAAAAAAAAAAAATGAAAATCTCTCATTTGCATTTCAACTGGTTTTTTTGCTGCACCCACGGCCAAAAACCTCAAAATATTGCACTCGCATTCTAGGATATGAATTTCTTCACCAAGAATCCGAATTTCTTTGCAAAGATGGCGCCACGACGAGGAGGAGCTATAAGAGGTAAAGATTCTATGCTTTTTTTTTTTTGAATTTGTTAGTTTTAGGTTGAATTTGATATCTATTTGTTTGAATTTTTAGGAGATGCAAATCAACCTGCAAACCCTCAAAAATCCTCAACAAGAGGACCAATGAAATCCTCAAGATAAAAATCAACCACAACATCAACCTCCTCCACCAATCACTCAACCCCCTCCTGGCACTCAACAAAATTTAATGAGTGAAATTGATAACAACAAAAAAAAATTGAGGATTTGATCAATAGATTGAGTGATCCAAATGGTTCAACCACAGAAAGAATGACCCTGGCAAATTCATTGAACTTAGATATGTTAACAAATGTAGAGTCAATTAGCAAATAAATAACTGGATGGGAAGATAGGAGGCAAGCGGCTAGGGAGTATTATGCAAATAAACTATCATACAAGGATGTGAAAGATTTAAAAATAACAAAGGTGATTTGTGCTCATTATTCACTGACCCACACACAAATCAAAATCTTACCCTCAATGCAAAGAGGTTTCCTATCCATTGGTGCCACCACCAACAAATGAAAGAGTGGTATTATGATAGGTGGTACATGGTCTTTGATTACCCACCATGCAACAATTGCGAGGTCCGACAATATTTCCTTAGGAAACTATACAGTGAGTTCATATTGAACAAAATCCCAAATTATTTTGATATGAGGGATTTCCAGGGGAGAGGTGGGGGTTAGCTCAGGATAGACCTAGTGCACATCCGGATCCTATGCGACAAGGTAGACGAGCTCTCGCTAGGCCACCTCATCAGCACATTTTTATGCCTTCCATCATGAAGGAAAGTGCTGACGTAGAGACATTGCAGGCAATCAACACTTTGACCCAGAGTGTCATCCATCATGCTAGCCCTATTCTACAACGCCATCCTGGGGAGTCTTCTACTGGTGGTCTTTGAACACATGTGTGTCAATCTTGCGGGGCTACTTGTTCACATGACCCCACTGACCCTCAGGAGACTGGTACGCAAGATCCAGCTGTAGCTATGGAGATGGAGAGGGCAGCTGACATTTTACATGAGGCATATGGCATTGATAGTCAGGTAAAAGTTAGTGCATGTGTTCATTGAATTTAATTTATTAAATTTCAATTTTGAAATACAAGATTAACTAAAAATGTTTTATGATTTTAATAAAATTGTAGGGTCACAGTGTTGAGACTAGATACACTGGCCCCCCACCAACCTATTTTTGCAGTACACCTATTGCTAAGGTATGTAACTAGTAAACAATTATAATTTTATTGCATATTAATGGCATTGTTTTATGAATGGTAATTTAATATGTAATTTTGGATGTTGAACAGACTAATATTGGAGTTTTTGATGGAACACTTCCCAGTGGCGGTGGATTTACTCAAACCTTCACGCTGGTAATAGAATAAATAGTTTAACTAATGAATCAAGTACTTAATAGATTTGTGTAGTTAATACATGCACATCGTTGATTACGTTGAATAATTTGTTGTTTTATTTTCAGTTGTTGCGAGATGATACACCTTCGAATGTGATGAGGGCAATGGATATTGGTGTGACATCTGCTATACAATCCTCGATGTCTCTGACAGAAGAGGTATGAGGAAAATTAGTAAATTTTAATTTACATTTGTTGTTATAGATGTTAGTTAGTGAGAAATCAAACCATTATTGATTCACATAGTTTTTGTCTATTTGTATGGTTTATACAGGGCTTGAGCACACCTAATCATGGGCGTGAGGATATTTCCCTCGTGGAGAGAGATTGTGAGATGGCTGTAAGTGATTATTTTGTCAAATATATCATTTTTTATAATGTAATTTCTATATATTCATGTCTTTACTTCTTATTGTAACAGTTAAAACTTCACCATAAACTAGACCCTAGGAGGAGTAGCAGGAGCACTCCACGAGCACAGAAAAATGAGTGACAAACCTATCGCCATTCGAGCGAAAAGGAAAGGGAAAGATTTTATTTTCTGGGCATGGAGAGCAATGACTTTTGATTCCGGAGTCCTTTATTGTATGCCTGCATGACATTTTTGTACATATTTTTTATTGGACATATTTGACATTGTATGCCTAGATGGCATTCTCATGAGCCTTTATGGCTATTTTGTACATATATTTCATACTTATATTGACATATATTTATGTATGCCTACATGGCTATTTGGTTAATACAAATATCTTTTTTCGGTGCCTGCCCATATTTGCATTCTAAATTGATGGTTCAATAGATATGAGTTACGTATATTCAAGTGTATACTTTACAAATTACGTGTATACTTTGTGACTTATGTGCATTCGAGTGTATTATTTTTGGCTTACATGTTTTCATGCATATACCTTTTATTCGTGCATATACTTTGTTTTAATTTGTGTATACTATGTATTCGTGTGTATAATTTTTGAGGCTTACATGTTTATGAGTACTTGTAGTTCCCTTATTGACATGTACATGTTTGAATTATTCACATGTATAATTATTAATTGGTTAGCTGTAGCATTGATCTATGTCATCCTCAATGCATGATCCTTGAGATGGAGTAAGTACACCCTCAAGGTCAAAAGGAGTCTCACATGCATTCTTCGTAGGCTCATTTTGGTAGTGAAACCAAAATCCTCTTACATCATTGAAATGCAAAAAAATTCCTTTATAGCAGGTCTGAAGCCATTATCATTCTCCATCAGTTCTTCATGTATCCACTCCCTATTAATGGTTGTCTCATGACCTTCATGAAACCAAGCACTTATCTCATTTGTGATAGAAGAAATGTATGAAGATTTATCTTCCTCCTTATGAACCATTCATTATCATGAGAGATGGGTTCTTGTGAACCACTACTAATGAATCATGGGTCAATGAGTTTGACTTGTAAAACTACATGATTGAATCTTGATAGCAATATCACAATATTTATATATCTAAATGTCTTATTTCCTTAAGCTAAAATTTGTGCTTATACTTATGTCATTGATGTATGTTTGTGTATGGGATCATAATAATTTCTATTTGATGATGCTATTGTGTCTTTAAGGTTTATTTATTAAAGGGTGCATGAAACAAGTTTTAAATCCTTACAAATCTTTGAATTTCTTAGGTTTTTCTATTTGTTGAGTCTGGGCTCCGAGCCTGAGTCCAAGTCAAACAATGGATTGTCAATTCTGAGGCAAGTCCTAGTCTTGTAACACTGGTGTGAACACATCGAGGAATAATGTATATGTCAATGAAGAGAGAACCCATCCTTATTTCCAAACAAACCATGGTATAGATATGGTTGGTCGAGATAAAACATCACTCTCCTGGATAGTTCAAACCATAATATTTCATGGCTACAAACATACCTTCATTATGTGTGTTCTTGATCCTACTGAAGAAATGGTGGAACATGTTGTAGATCAAATATTGCAACCCTAAGTCCACAAGAAGGTTACTTGTCCTAATTTCCGCAAATGTCGTTAAGATGTTCATCCTTCTTGAGTAATGTGAACTATTGATGTTATCTAGATCTTTGAAACTATCTGCAATCATGTGCAATACTATAGAAGCTAGAGCTATATCTAATACTACAAATGACTGCTTAATGGAATCCTGATAGCAATATCTCAATTTGACACATTGTAGAAAATACCTCCTACTTATCAATTGATGAGCTAAAGTGACGGGGATTCCTATCCCTTAAGAGCACTCTTGCTCTTCCCAAGACCTATTCTCTGGTCTTCCTAGGGTATTCCTCTCTACCCTACTCAGGGATCACTCCTAAACCCCTCTCACCACATAAGACTCTCCACCAATTTCAAATTCTTCTCCATCACTCCCAATCCACCACTAAGCTGCCTTGGGCTCCACATTGATCCAAAGTGTCCTAACCACTCCAAGGCTAGGGAAGGGTATCCTACTTGTCCCTTTGTTTATTTTTCTCCTCACTAATCCATCTTATTGGATTCTTTCACCTTTTATCCATCGCTTTATTGAAAAACTCAATTTTAGGCCTTGTAGCCTTCTGCCCCAATTTGGCCTCCTAGAACCCGTTTTCTTGACTTTTCTCACAAATAGTCTTAACAACCCCCAATTTTTTTTGTAGATTATTTATTTTTACCATCAAGGCTCCAAGATTTACCAAGCCTTAGGTCCTACAAGTGTCCATACATATGATTGTCCTCAAACCCCCTTATTTTTAAGGGTTCCTAGGGTTTTTGGCTCTTTTTCCTTCTTTGAGGGCTTCAACGACCTCCTCAGCTCTCCTCCCGGCACACACATGACTAAGATACATGTGCCTACACTCCCATACTCTTTATTGGCACAAAAAAATCTATTTAGCAACTCTCCTTGCTGCTGTCCTCTCCAAGCTACTAGCCAGAATGCACTTGCACTCGCCTAGTGCTTGATGATTTCATCAACTTCCCTCCAAAACAAGACCCCAAAACCTATATGTACACTATTTACACATTCCCCAAATTGATTCCAAGTGGCCATGAGAGGAAAGCCACAGGAAGTCAAGTGGACTCATTATTCACAAAACTGGCCTGAATCGGCAATAAGACCAAGAACACCAAAAAACTTGCAAAAAGATAGACAGTCGGTCTAGATGAATAATCTAATGCTACACAAGGTAATTAAGTGACACAAATGGAAGAATCGAATCATCAGATAAGTAATTTCAATCCATTCTTGACTGGATGAAGGCTCAAACACAGAAATTCAATGAAAACTTGCTCTCTTCCAATCATAAAAATGTACTCTCCAAGTCTCAATTCATGAAAACAATCCTCCAACCAAGGTATTAGGGTTTTTCTGACCTTATATACCTTTCTCCCATGTGCTAGGACCCTTGGGTCAGGCTTAGAGAATCGTTAATGCCATTTTCCAACTTTTAGGACAAATAGCCAAGGCAACATTGCTCAAAATGCTCACAGTGTCCAAGACTTACCCAAACCGAGAGACCCTAACAAACCTATTTCCAATTAACTCATCAAAAAAACTCTTGGGACTTTACATCATAGTCCTTATTCCCTTGGTGGTTGGCTAGAACCACCTACAAGCCAAAATTGCAAAGATCTCTCTAAAAGACCTTAAGGTGCTCCAGCACCATTCTCCCCCCTGCAACAAAGAAGTTAAGGAACTTGTGGTGTCAAGAGCTCCTCACTAATTCCATGCTTCTAAAAGTCACTTTTTGCTATCGATGTAGCCTCTAACTCTGGTAGATGTCTCCACTTCACTAGGTGCTCCATGTATGTCTTGTGCCTAGTCTACCTCTTCACCCTTGAGTCTAGAAGCTTGTCCACTTGTGGTCTGATCTGATCAGGTACCTTGAGTTCATCCACATCCTTACTCATGTGAGCACTATATTGTTCCTCATCCATTTCTGGTCCTTTATACTTCAACAAGTCCTTCACATTGAAGATAGGCAAAATGGACATCTCCTTGGGTAACTCCACCTTGTATGCATTGGATCCATACTTAGCCAACACTTTACATGGCCCTATCCTTTTCATCTGCAACTTACTTGGTATGCCTTTTTGTAGTCTTGCCTTGTTCAATTATACCATCACCAAATCACCTATTTCAAATTGTAGATCTCTCTTCCCTTCATCTCTTTTAGCCTTCAACTTCTGGTTAGCCTCCATTAATGTCTTCTTTACCTACTCATGGACCTCTCTCATTGATTGAGCAAAATCATCAACATGTCCACTAATTCCTTCATAACCTTTTAGGTCTCTTAGCTCAAGTACCCCCCTTGGATGTAACCCATATACAATTTCAAATGGGCTCTTACCAGTAGACCTGTTTGTGCTATCATTGTAGGAAAATTCTTCCTATGAAATGACTTGTTCCCATCCTTTTCCATACTCCTTAGTTAGACACCTCAACAAGTTACCAAGTACCCTATTTATCAAGATTTATGGTGAGCTTCTCCTCTTGAAGTTTCTTCAACACAAGTTCTAGGTGCTTCATATGTTCTTCTTTTGTTTTGCTAAAGATGAGGATATCATCTAAGTAGACTACCACAAAGACTCCTATAAAGTCCTTCAAGACCTCATTCATCACCCTCATAAAAGTGCTAGGTGCATTTGTAAGCCCGAATGGCATTACTAACCACTCATATAACCCCTCTGTGGTTTTAAAAGCTGACTTCCATTCATCTCCCTCTTTCATCCTAATCTGATAGTAGCCACTTTTCAAATCAATCTTGGAGTAGTACTTAGCATCCCCTAAACAGTCCATTAAGTCTTCTATCCTAGGATCCAACACATTCTCCACTTATCTCCCTTCTTAGGTGCCAACACCACTGGAACAACACATGGGCTTATGCTTTTCCTGATCAACCCTTGGTCCAAAAGTTCTTGAACTTGCCTTGCTATCTCCTTGTTCTGGTCTAGTGTCATTTTGTATGCAGCCTTGTTAGGCAATGTTGCTTCTGGTACAAAGTCAATTTGATGAATGATATCCCTCTTAGGTGGTAGTGTAGCTGGTGTGCCTTCACAAATGATATCCCTGAACTGATCCAATAGTTGCTTCACCTTTGCTGTCATAGGTAGCTGATTAGGTGACTCCTCCTCCTTTGGCTTCAACATGATTGTATAGACAACTCCTTCTTCCTCCTTCATGTCTCTTAGGAATTCCTTTCCACTCATCAAAAGTACATTGGATTCTACCTTTTCCACTGTGCCTTCTTGGGGAAAAAACTTTGTGGCTAAGCGCTTGAGCTTGAGTATATTGGAATAGGTGACCTCCCAGGAAGGCCTAGTGCCTCACCTCTGTGAGCATCACTTAGATGCAATGAGTGCTAAGTGGGCCATTCAATATCATTTCAAATTTGTTGCTTTAAGCAACTTACAAATTTGCAACTTAAGACTCCTCCAACCTAAGGAATTGATCCGGTGGAACATAGCTCAGAGCGATTCCACATGTTTCGGTGCAAAAGAGGACCATGCATAGCGTAAAAATACCTATTTGGACGTGTTGGAACAGTCCGCTTGGTCATACAAGTTGTAGAATGAAAGCTGCACCACTCTGCAACTTTGCACTGCTTGCATTTGATGCTTTTTATATCAAGTGAAAATCCACCACCACTAGAAAACCACTCTGAGATAGCCAAAACCGAGAGAGGTTTTTGTAGACAGGCACAACACAATCCTATAGGATCAGATGAGAAGTTTCTAAGTGTCACAAAATTTGAGTAATAGCATGCTGAAGTTTGCAGCCATTTTGCACTTTGGACCCTTAAGGGATTGATCCGGTGGAACATAGCTCAGAGCGATTCCATGTGTTTTAGTGCAAAAGAGAACCATGCCTAGCATAAACATACCTATTCCGACGTGTTGGAATAGTCCGCCTGGTCACACGAGTTGCAGAGTGAAAGTTGCACCACTTTGCAACTTTGCACATCTTGAATTTGACACATTTTCCATCAAGTGAAAATCCACCATCATGAGAAAAGCATTCCAAGATAGCCAAAATTGAGAGAAATTTTTCTAGAGGGTCACACACCTTTCTGTAGGATTAGATGAGAAGTTTCTAAGTGTCATGATATCCAGGTAATAGCATGTTGAAGTTTGCAGCTATTTTGCACTTTGGACCCTTAAGGGATCGATCCGGTGGAACATAGCTCGGAGAGATTCCACATGTTTCATTGCAAAAGAGGACCATGCCTAGCATAAACATACCTATTCAGACGTGTTGGAATAGTCCGCTTGGTCACACAAGTTGTAGAGCGAAAGTTGCACCACTTTACAACTTTGCACAACTTGAATTTGACACCTTTTCCATCAACTAAAAATTCGTCGCCATGAGAAAACCACTCCAAGATAGCCAAAATTGAGAGAGTTTTTTTTAGAGGGGCCCAACAAATTTCTATAGAATCAGACGAGAAGTTCCTAAGTGTCACGGTATCCGAGTACTAGCATGGTGAAGTTTGCAGCCATTTTGCACTTTGGACCCTTAAGGGATCGATTCAGTGGAACATAGCTCGGAGTGATTCCACGTTTTTAGGTGCGAAAGAGGACCATGCCTATTGTAAACATACCTAGTCAGACATTTTGGAATAGTCTGCTTGGTCACACGAGTTGCAGAGCGAAAGTTGTACCACTTTGCAACTTTGCACTGCTTGAATTTGACACCTTTTCCATCAAGTGAAAATCCACCACCATGAGAAAACCACTCCAAGATAGCCAAAACCGAGAGAGGTTTTTCTAAAGGGGCCCAACACCTTTTTGTAGGATTAGACGATAAGTTTCTAAGTGTCACGGTATCCGAGTAATAACATGCTGAAGTTTGTAAACATTTTGCACTTTGGACCCTTAAGGGATCGATCTGGTGGAACATAGCTCAGAGCGATTTCGCATGTTTCGGTGTGAAAGAGGACCATTCCTAGAATAAAAATACCTATTCAGACATGTTGGAACAGTCCGCTTGGTCACATGAGTTGCAGAGTGAAAGTTGCACCACTTTGTAACTTTGCACTGCTTGAATTTGACACCTTTTCCATCAAGTGAAAATCCACAGCCATGAGAAAACCACTCCAAGATAGCCAAAACCAAGAGAGGTTTTTCTAGAGGGGCCCAATTCCTTTCTATAGAATTAGACGATAATTTTCTAAGTGTCACGGTATCCGAGTACTAGCATGCTGAAGTTTGCAGCCATTTTGCACTTTGGACCCTTAAGGGATCGATCCGGTGGAACATAGCTCGGAGCGATTCCACGTGTCTCAGTGCGAAAGAGGACCATGCCTAGTGTAAAACTACCTATTTTGACATGTTGGAACAGTCTGCTTGGTCACACGATTTGCAGAGCAAAAGTTGCACCACTTTGCAACTTTGCACTGCTTGAATTTGACACCTTTTCCACAAAGTGAAAATCCGCCGCCATGAGAAAACCACTCCAAGATATCCAAAACCGAGAGAGGTTTTTCTAGAGGGGCCCAACGCCTTTCTATAGGATTAGACGAGAAGTTTCTAAGTATCATGGTATCTGAGTACTAGCATGTTGAAGTTTGCAAACATTTTGCACTTTGGACCCTTAAGGGATCGATCCAGTGGAACATAGCTTAGAGCGATTCCACATGTTTCGGTGTGAAAGAGGATGATGACTAGCGTAAAAATACCTATTCGAACGTGTTGGAACAGTCTGCTTGGTCACACGAGTTGTAGAGAGAAATTTGCACCAGTTTGCAACTTTGCACAGCTTGAATTTCACACCTCCATCAAGTGAAAATCCACCGCCATGAGAAAACCACTCTAAGATAGACAAAACCGAGAGAGGTTTTTCTAGAGGGGCCTAACGCTTTTTTGGAGGATCAGACGAGAAGTTTCTAAGTATCATGGTATTTGAGTACTAGCATGCTGAAGTTTGCAGCCATTTTGCACTTTGGACCCTTAAGGGATCGATCTGGTGGAATATAGCTTGGAGTGATTCTACATGTTTCGGTGCGAAAAAATACCATGCCTAGCGTAAAAATACCTATTCGAACATGTTGGAACAATCCGCTTCATCACATGAGTTGCAGAAAAATGTGTACAAATTGTTTACATGACCTTTATATGACCTTTTTCACATTGTTTACATTTCAAAATTCAAAGTTTGCAAATTTTCCTACTCAAGACATTTACAAAACAAGGTGCTACTACACCAAACATGAAATTCAACCTTAAAATATTTGAGTATATCTCATTATGTAATTAAATCCTATTACAATGCCTTTGGCACTTCGTTCTCTCAAATCTTTTACAATGTCACTCATACATTCAAGATTCTCTTTAAATGTCTACATCATAGGTGCTCATCATGAGGTTAAATTCAAATGAGTAACTTGAGATTCCCTCACTAAGCTTCACATGCTCTCTTACAATGGCTTGAAATCAAATTTGAGATTTGTCAAAATCATCAAAATAAGTATGTTGCATTGCTTTTTTGGTTGAGATTTTCTTTGATGGCTCTTAAATCAGCATTTTTGGCAACGAAAGATCAATCAACTCTTAGTAGTTTACTTACAAATACACAAAGAAAAAGAGAAAAAGAAAGAGCATCCAAAATGGAAATAAAATAAAAATAGATGGAAGGCACTTAAAGATGTTGCATTGCTTTTTTGGTTGACATTCTCTTGGATGGCTCATATATTTACTTTTTTTGCAAGGGGACACCAATCACTATAAAAGAAGATGATAGCATTGGCATCAAACAAATTAATGTGCATACAAGTATAAATTAATAAGAACCAATGTGCATATACTTACAAATTAATCCAACGAACCATCCGGGTCTGCTCTACTCTTTATTGTGTCAAGTCTTGCCTCATGGTCAGACTCACAGACCTTCCATAATGTCTTGTTGAAAGGTCTACCCCCATATTTGGTCAAATGAACATTGGATGCCCGGACAAGGTTCGAGTAATGAAGAATCTTATGATGCATGTCAAAGTCCTTAAATAGCCAATGTTTAACACTTGAATGCGGGTACCTTCTAAGCCATGTTCCAGTAACCACAATTGAGCCTGCAGGGTATCCGATGTTTTCTCCATCTATAACCGGGGCCTCCAATTTCTTTTTGGTCTCAACACAATGACACAAGTAATAGTCGGTTCCCTCTTCATTGTCTTCATCTGCAATAATGGTATAAACCCTCAACCCTTAAACCCTAATCCCTCAACCCCTATATCCTCTCAATCCCTCAACCCTTAAACCCTCATCCCTCAACCCCTATGCCCTCTTAATCCCTCAACCCTCAATCCTCAACCCCTAAACCCTAATCCCTCAACCCCTATACCCTCATTCCTGAACCCCTAAACCCTAATCCCTCAACCCCTATACCCTCTTAATTCTTCAACGCTCAATCCTCAACCCTTAAACCCTAATCCCTCAACCCCTATACCCTCTTAATCCCTCAACCATTAAACCCTAATCCCTCAATCCCCATACCCTCTTAATCCTTCAACCCTCAACCCTCAACCCTTAAACCCTAATCCCTCAACCCCTATACCCTCTTAATGCCTCAACCCTTAAACCCTAATCCCTCAAACCCTATACCCTCTTAATCCCTCAACCCTTAAACCCTCTTAATCCCTCAACCCTTAAACCCTAATCCCTCAATCCCTATACCCTCTTAATCCTTCAAACCTCAACCCTCAACCCTTAAACCCTAATCCCTCAACCCCTATACCCTCTAAATGCCTCAACCCTTAAAAAATAATCCCTCAACCCTTAACCCCTATACCCTCTTAATCCCTCAACCCTTAAACCCTAATCCCTCAACCCTCAACCCTACACCCTCAACCCTTAAACCCTAATCCCTCAAAACCTATACCTTATTAATCCCTCAATCCCCAATCCTGAACCCTTAAACCCTAATCCCTCAATCCTTAAACCCTAATCCCTCAACCCCTATACCCTCTTAATCCCACAACCCTCAACCCTTAAGCCCTAATCCCTCAACCCCTATACCCTCTTAATCCCTCAACCATCAATCCTCAACCCTTAAACCCTAATCCTCAATCCCTATACCCTCTTAATCCCTCAACCCTCAACCCTCACCCTTAAATCCTAATCCCTCAACCCCTATACCCTCTTAATCCCTCAACCCTAAATCCTCAACCCTTAAACCCTAATCCCTCAACCCCTATACCCTCTTAATCCATCAACCCTCAATCCTAAACCCTTAAACCCTAATCCTTCAATCCCTATACCCTCTTAATCCCTCAACCCTCAACCCCCAACTCTTAAACCCTAATCCCTCAACCCCTATACCCTCTTAATCCCACAACCCTAAACCCTCAACCCTAAAACCCTAATCCCTCAACCCCTATACCCTCTTAATCCCTCAACCCTTAAACCCTAATCCCTCAACCCTTAAACCCTAATCCCTATACCCTCTTAATCCCTCAACCCTTAATCCTCAACCCTTAAACCCTAATCCCTCAACCCCTAAACCTTGTTAATCCCTCAACTGTCAATCCTCAATACCTATACCCTCTTAATCCATCAACCCTCAACCCTCAACCCTTAAACCCTAATCCCTCAACCCCTATAGCCTTTTAATCCCTCAATCCTAAACCCTCAACCCTTAAACCCTAATCCCTCAACCCTTAAACTTGAATCCCTAAACCCCTATACCCTCTTAATCCCTCAAACCTCAATCCTCAACCCCTAAACCCTAATCCCTCAACCTCTATACCCTCTTAATCCCTCAAAACTTAAACCCTAATTCCTCAACCCTTAAACCCTCTTAATACCTCAACCCTTAAACCCTAATTCCTTAATCCATATACCCTCTTAATCGTTCAACCCTCAAACCTCAACCCTTAAACCCTAATCCCTCAACCCCTATACCCTATGAATGCCTCAATCCTTAAACCCTAATCTCTCAACCCTCAACCCTCAACCCTTAACCCCTATACCCTCTTAATTCATCAACCCTTAAACCCTAATCCCTCAATCCCTATACCCTCTTAATCCCTCAACCCTTAAACCCTAATCCCTCAACCCTTAAACCCTAATTCCTCAACCCCTATACCCTCTTAATCCCTCAACCCTTAAACCCTAATCCCTCAACCCCTATACCCTCTTATTCCATCAACCCTCAATCATAAACCCTTAAACCCTAATCCATCAATCCCTATACCCTCTTAATCCCTCAACCCTCAACCCGCAACCCTTAAACCCTAATCCCTAAACCCCTATACCCTCTTAATCCCACAACCCTAAACCCTCAATCCTTAAACCCTAATCCCTCAACCCCTATACCCTCTTAATCCCTCAACCCTTAAACCGTAATCCCTCAACCCCTATACCCTCTGAATCCATCAACCCTTAATCCTCAACTCCTAAACCCTAATCCCTCAACCCCTATACCCTCTTAATCCCTCATTCCTCAATCCTTAACCCTTAAACCCTAATCCCTCAATACCTATACCCTCTTAATCCCTCAACCCTCAACTCTTAAACCCTAATCTCTCAACCCCTATACCCTCTTAATCCCTCAACCCTCAACCCTCAACCCTCAACCCTCAACCCTTAAACCCTAATCCCTCAACCCTTAAACCCTAATCCCTCAATCCCTATACCCTCTTAATCCCTCAACCCTCAACCCTTAAATCCTAATCCCTCAACCCCTATACCCTCCTAATCCCTCAACCCTTAAACCCTAATCCCTCAACCCTTAAACCCTAATCCGTCAACCCCTATACCCTCATAATCCATTAACCCTCAACCCTCAACCCTTAAAACCTAATCCCTCAACCCCTATACCCTCTTAATCCCTCAACCCTCAACCCTCAAACCCAAATCCCTCAACCCTCAACCCTTAAACCCTAATCCCTCAATCCCTATACCCTCTTAATCCTTGAACCCTCAACCCTCAACCATTAAAGCCTAATCCCTCAACCCCTATACCCTATTATCCCTCAACCCTCAACCCTCAACCCTTAACATTTAATCCCTCAACCCCTATACCCTCTGAATCCCTCAACCCTCAACTCTTAAACCCTAATCCCTCAACTCCTATAACCTCTACTCTATAACCTATTAATCCATCATCCCTAAACCCTAAACCCTTAACCATAACCCATAAACCCTCTACCCTCTACCGCCAATCCTATACCCTCTACCCTCAACCCTAATCCCCCAACCCTTAAACCCACTTAGTTAACTCTCTACCCTAAGCCCTCAACCCTCTTGACCCTTAAACCCTAAAATCTTAAACCCTTAAACACTCAACCCTAAACCCTTGAACCTCAACCCTAACCCCTTAAACCCTAAATTGTTAAACCCTTTACCCTTTACCCTCTAACCTCTACCATCAACCCAATATTCTCTACCCTAAACCCTAATCCCTCAACCCTTAATCTTTCAACCCCTATAACCTCTACCCTATATATTGGACCCTCAACCCTAATCCCTCGACCCTATACCTTAAAATCTCTACCCTTTACCCTATACATTAAACACTCAACCCTCAATTCTCAACCCTCAACCCTTAATCCCTTAACCCTCAATCCTCAAACCCTAAACCCTCTACCCCTTACATTGGACCCTGAACCTAATCCTTCAACCATATACCCTCAAAACTATACCCTAAATCCTCTACCCTCAACCAACTAAACCCTTAACCCTAAACCCTAAACCCTAAACCCCAAACCCTTAAGCCCTAAATGCTTAAACCTTAAACCTTCTACCCTATACCCTCAACCAAATACCCTCTACCATCAAACCTATTCCATCAACCCTCAAACCTTAAACCCTAATACCCTAGAAACCATCAACCCTATAGGTCCTCCATGCTAATCCCTCAACCCTATACCCTCAAACCCTATCACTTTCTCTCTATCTATACATCTCACCTCTCCCTCCTTCCCTTCCTCCCACCCTCTCTAATTGTCTCTATCTACCATCTCCCTCATTCTGCATACCTCTTGTTCAATCAATCCCTACCACCCTCTCTCACCCCCTCTCTCTCACACTCCCTCTCACTACCTATCTCTAAAGTCTCTCCCTCTCACCCCCCTCACACTCTCAAGTCTCTCCCTTTCGCACCCTACCTACATAGCCCTCTCTTTCTCTTTGTCTCTCTCTCTCTCCCTCTCCCTCAATTATCTCTCTCCCACCCCCCTCTCTCTCTCCCTCTCTATCAATTCTCTCTCTCCAACCCCCCCCTCTCTCTCTCCCTCCCTCTATCCCTCCCACCCTACCTAGCTAAGTCCCCCTCAATCCAACCCCTTCTCTCCCACTCTCTCTCTCTTAAACTCTCACTTCGACCCCCTCTC
The DNA here is from genome assembly GCA_007115665.2 of Sequoiadendron giganteum. Lineage (NCBI taxonomy): Eukaryota > Viridiplantae > Streptophyta > Pinopsida > Cupressales > Cupressaceae > Sequoiadendron > Sequoiadendron giganteum. The sequence goes on along the minus strand of CM021100.1, from coordinate 910,754,165 downwards.
CATCTCTCTAGACTCTCTCTAAATTCTCCCTTCATCTAAAGACATACATAAATGCATACATACAAGCATAATACATTTGTACATATAATCTTACATCCATACAAGCATACATACATATATGTACATAAAAATATATCAGCATACATTAATATATTAGCATTTAACATAAAGTAAGACATAATGCAAGCGCATTATAATGTGCTTGCGTTATGTGCTAGTAGACATGTTCCCCGCAAAAGCAAAAACCATGTCAAAAGTGAGATATAATGCGAGCACATTATATCTTGCTTTGGGAATTACCGAACTTTAAGCTGGGTATTGCCTTGGAATTCCAACCCAAAGGCTTGGAGGGCATTCCCAACGACCAGAGACTTGTTTTTAAAAAATCTGCCATATTTCTCATAATCGAGTTCGTGATCACCATCAGGATTGCACGTGGTTCAATATCAAAAAAATCGAGCACATGGGGTAATGTTGGGTTATCTCTTAGCTATCCAACGATGTAATTTTTTTCACTTTTTGAAAATGTTAAGTCTTTCATCCATAATTTATTTTATCTGTATGTTTTTTTTTTGCAAAAAAGAAATGTTTGGTATTTTTTTCGTTATAAATTAACTGTTCATCAATTTTTCAAATAAATTACATTTTTAGAAACTAGACTCCATTCTACAAAATAAAATTAAAAAAAAAAATCAATTAGTTTCCAAAATTTGTAGGGGTAGCGCGGCCAAAATTCTATTTTCAGGATATGTCCACTTCACAAATTAGTAAAAAATCAAATATTCATTAAAAAATTATCAGAAAAATCGTGCATCAACTACATACTGTTACCTAACTTCTGACCGTTGTGATTTTGAAAATACTAAAAAAAGTTCTCCGTACGAGGGTTGTACAAGAGTTGCTATGTTATTTTTTTTTGACAAAAACAACACCAATTTGTGTACGTCCCTTGTTTGAACCCCTTAATCTCAATCATTTTCAAAATAAATTAGTAGTTTAGAAAGTAGACTCAGAGAACTTGAATCCTTATTTTTGTTCCATCTCAAAATTTTGAGTCTAAGTATCCTCAATTTGACATCCAAGGTTAGTATTTCCTGATTTCAGAAAAAAGCTGTCCACTTAAGTCCCCTTTTTGGGAACCATCTTGGTGCACTTACCCATATACTGCTCCCTATGTTTGTTGTCTGAAATATAGTTGTTATTTGTTTCCTCCTCAAAAAGGAATTCTTACAATAATAAGGTTTATATTAGGCCTAATAAGAAACATTGATATCACCATTCATATTAGTGAGAGCCTATTGGGCGCCATGGCCCAATATGGTAGGGTGGAGTGCAGGCCTTCTTTTGTTTTGTTCTATTTTACTTTCCCTGTGTACAAATATGTACATTTGTGAATTTATCCATGGACAACATTCATCCCTATGTGCAACTGTGTAGATATGTGAAATCAAATGCAAACGAGGGATATTTCCATTCCAACCTATGCCAAGTGATGTTTATTTCCTTTTCTCCCATTGTGATTTCTATATTGATAGATCCATGCACGACTATATATGTGGTTCTCTACTTATAAACTTTAGCTCACAGTAACAAACTGATTCAAAACCTTCACCAAAAAACTTGAACCATAAGTGAAACAATATTAGTTTCAATAGTAAGCCGGATGAAAAAAACCACACAAAACACATGATATTAACTATTTTCCAACCATTCACACAAAAAGACGACGATAAATGATACAATATACCCTAAGCTAGAGAATTGCAACCATCACCACAAAATGAAAGCAGTAAATGAAACAATATTGGTACCAACAATCACCCACATGGGAAAACCCAAAAAGATAATTTTCCCCCAACTTTTCCACGTCACACCCAACATTCATCTGTATGTGTAGATATGTATGTATCTGACTCAGATGCAAAGAACATTCATATATATGTATCAAATATGCTTCTAGTTTTGATTGTGTCCAAGTTTATGTCATATATATGTGACTCCTTCTTATGTTTATTCTTTTCATAATTAATTGCTAATTTCATTCATGTAACCTTGTCTCAATTCGTTGACAATTGTCATGACATCTAACAAAAGAACAGGTACATATGTTTCAATTGATAGTTACAATTTTTTTGTTCAAGACATGCATCGTGCATTTATTTAAATTACTTTTTTTAACTGAAACATGCGGTACCTATTCTTGTGTGAAGTAATTGTCTCAAGCTTAGGATTTTCAAGTTCTTTTTGCAAAAAAATGGGGGGACATAATCCACAACTTGTATCAATATCAATTTTTTTGCAAACATTTGCTATTTTTCTTGAGGTTCTCAATGGAAGGTGTTATCACAACCATCGCCAGTACACAAAAAGTATACAACAATTAATGTTGATGCAAAATAACATTTAATTTTGGTGGCCTTCTTTAAAAGCGTGCTGAGAAATCTACCAACCTACTCCCAACGTGTGTTAACTGCCTCTGCCACCTTTCCCATGACCGTCAGAAGGCTTAGAAACTAGGTTCATTTGTGGTGTGCACAGACATTCGCTATGTTTTCCAAGGCTTTAAAAGGCAAGTGTTACTTACAACCATCACCACTACACAGAAACCATGCAACAATTAATGTTGATGTCATTTCTCTGGCCTACTCTATCGATGTACCAAAGGATTTTAATTTAAAAAACAAAAACTACTTGCCACCTTTTCCCGGCCCGTAAGAAGGCTTGAAAACCGGGAAGGTTGGCGAAAATATCGACCAAAGTGTTGGTGTTTTTTATTTCCCACTAGGCTTTGTAATTCTCTAAGAGGTTGCCAACCTCTATATTTAGGAATTCACAAATTCAGTGGCCAACTAACAAGATTCAATCAAATATTGAGATCTCCTACACTTTTTGGCTTTACGAAACAAAGGAGGGTATTCCTATATGTGTTCATAAAATGCTTCATGCCTCAAGAACACTTCAATACACATATATATTCATATCAATGATACTAGATACCATCTACTAGAGTTTTGGAAAACCACCAAGTAAGAACAACTATATAGAGCAAGGAAAAACTGATATAATGTGAGATTTTCATCTCAAGAGAGATATAGTTTTATTTTAGGGTGAACCCACAAAAGCGGTTTACAATTCGAGTGAGGAAGGAAAACTTCCAAAAACCTCACCCATGCAAAAAAAATCATTTTGAGGGGTTCGAGCAAATTCAATGTTCGAATGAACCCAAAAGGGGTTCACTTGAACCCTGGTTCGAGCGAACCCCTTTGCATGTGGGAACCCACATTTCCCATTGTGGAAAGGGGTTCGCTTGAACCCCCCTTTTCCCACCTTCCCACCCTCTGACACAAAAAGACTCTAGATTTTTGCCCTTTGAAGCTCAGGTTGAGGATGAAAATGGAGGAGACTTCACAGACCCAACTGGAATATGGTATTCCTTGGAACGACCTATCCAATGAATATAGTTTTAATATTTTTTGGTTTTTTATGTATGTGGTTTTTTAGATTTATTAAACATAGGTTTTCAACTGAAAATCAAGTTCTATATTTTGCACATGTGGAAAAATAGCAGATTATCAAAATAAAATTTTAAAAATTATGTTCAGGCTGGGTATTGATGTCCTTGATTCATTAGAAAAAAAATGAATTTCGATACATACAGAAAAATTTAGGTTGTATACGGTGCGCCTATGTCTGAATTGTAATTGGTTTGACTTCAAAACTTGATTAAGGAAAAAAATATTCAATAAAACACTATAAAACCAAATGAAAGTGCTAGATATCGTAGTTACAAATCTAAATTTTAAAATATTAGAATTTTATCCTTCATACAAAAAAAGTTATGTTGTATACAGTGAGCATCACTCCTTAAAAATGCTATTTAAAAAAAAAAAAACTAGTTTTTGAAGGAGACGAAAAAATAAGTGCAATTTGGTTCCAAAAAAAAAGAAAAATATATATTTAGAATCTATAAACAAAACATCACAAATCACTAGTTTTCATCATCTTCAAATTCCTCACCGTTTCGCCGCTATGGGAGCCCGAAAGTGAAGATTTAGTTAAAAAAAATTAGTTCGATGTCCAGTTTTCCCAAAAGTTGTAAACCAGTATTGTGGGATCACCCTTTAAGAATTTCTGAATTTGAACCCACATATTTAGAGTGACTGCTTTGTATTCTCAAAAGACCTTGAATGAATTAATGAGTGCCTCATTCAATTGGGCTTGAGTCACAAAGGATATAACCCTGATATCCTTGAACTATCTTTATAATTCCTTACACCATAACATTTTTTAGTATTCAAAACAACACTCCTTAGCATATCCTTAGCATATCCTAAGCATATTATCACAGATCTATAATTGTTTTTCAAGCATTTGATTAACTCATTAAGTTAAAATGAGAAAATGAATCACACATTCAAATATACCATTGAAGATGAATAAAAAAACCATTGATAACTTCATTCACAATCTGTCACAACATACATAGCAGAGCAATTTCCTTAAATTTTTTACATTTCTTTCGATATCAGTAATTACAAAAAAAAAGTACGCCTATCCCATGTACATACCCAACCTAGAATGACTTACTAGCTAAAACCTTCTAGATTCTGCATTACATTCCTCTCCCTGTACATCATCTAAACATTAGGACTCAGAAAATCCGGCCCCAACAATGAGCCTTGAAATCTCCTTTATAGACCGGGAGAGCAACAATCATCGGGCTCAATTGTTGATTTCAACCTAATTTCATTCTAACCAAATGAAATTTTGATCATATTTCAAAATACCCCATCATCAGATGTAATCATACCATGAGCAAGGGAATCAAAAGGGTTACACCCTTGGGTGATCCCACAGTACTGGTTTACAATTTTTGGCCAAACTAGACACTGAAATTATTATTTTTAACTAAATATTCACACTTGGGCACCTATAGCGGCTAAAAAATGAGTAATTTGAAGATGATCCAAACTAGAGTCTCATCAAATTTTGTCTGTAGATTCTAAAAATATTATTTTCAAAATTTTTGGAATCAGATTACACTTCTTTTTCTATGTCCCACGAAAACTGGTTTTTTCAGAAAACAACATTTTTAAAAAGTGACGCTCACTGTATACAACACAATTTTTTTGTATGAAGGATAAAATTCTATTTTTTTCGAATTTAGATTTAAAACTACGATATCTATCACTTTCATTTGGTCTCACAGTTTTTTATTGAATAATTTTTCCTTAATCAAGTTTCGAAGTCAAACCAATTGCAATTCACACATAGGCGGATTGCATACAACATAACTTTTTCTGTATGTATCAAAATTCATTTATTTTTTTAATGGATCAAGGACATCAATACCCAGCACGAACATATTTAAAAAAAAATTATTTTGATAATTTTCTATTTTTCCACATGTGCAAAACGAAGAGCTTAATTTTCGGTGAAAAACCTATGTTTAATAAAACGAAAGAAACACAAACATAATAAAACCAAAACATATTAAAATTATTTTTTTGGATAGCTCATTCAGAGGACTGCCATCTTCAAGCTGGGTCTGTGAAGTCTCCTCCATTTTCATCTTCAACCCACGCTTTGAAGGGCAAAAATCTGGAATTTTTTTTTGAGAGAGGGTGGGAAGGTGGGAAAAGGGGGGTTCGAGTGAGCCTAAAGGGTTCAATTGAACCCCTAGGGGTTTGAGAGAACCCCCTTCCACAATGGAAAACACATGTTTCCACATTCAAAGGGGTTCAATCGAACCCTGGTTCGAACGAACCCCTTTTGGGTTCGCTCGAACCTTGAGTTTGTTTGAACCCCTCAAAATGATTTTTTTTTGAGTGGAGGCATTTTTTGGAATTTTTCCTTCCTCATTCAAATTGTAAACCACTTTTGTGGGTTCACCCCCTCTTACTAGGCGAACGAACCAAAATTCCACCACATCACCCACGTTCACGTCCACATCAGACGCCAAAAGCAACAATGACACCCAAGAAAAATTGCACAACCCTGATGACCACATCACCACTATGCACCAAGAACAACCACACAACCCCGATATAGGCGTCCACTCCTTGTCCTCACTCTAGTATGAAGTGGGAGAATCACTTTACCCTTGTCAGCACTAACAAAAGAACCAAAAATAGAGCATGGTGTCGCTGTGGCAATAAGAGATTCCGCGAGGACCTCCTCATTAGCACTGCCCAATTCAGTTAGGGCCACAAGGTAACCATGGTAGTCTAAATCAGTATCAAAACTTTCACCACTAGAGCCAACAAAGATCTCAATAGGTGACTCGTATCGCCCAGACCTCATCTTGGCCCCAACCACCCTGTAGTCCTCATCGAATTCCCTCATCATTGGATAATCCGCCACCTTAGCCCGTGTGACCTGTTCCTTGAGGTGGGAACTGCTTCTAGCTTGAGCTGGGATGGACCCAACACCTTCAACAACTACCCCAAAAGAACTAGGGAAAATACTCTATTGAATTGGCATCCCCTCCTGTTGTGAACTCTTCGCACTATCCTTGCACTTATACATAAAGGGGAAACAGGAACCACCAACTTATCCATCCTACTCACAGGTTCAAAACTCAGCAAGAACATCAATTACCTACAAATGAACATATACTTAAAAATGTGATGATGCCAATGAGCAATTATCAAGCATGTATCGAGCAAGCTGGTGTAGAAAACATTAATGATCCAATTGCAATACGAGCAAGAGAATGATTAGTGGTTGTTGTTGTCATCACTGAACATCTCCAAGCTTATGGAAAACTACGTACAAAATATCATGATTACAAGGAAAATACTGTTCGCATCATGCATGGAAATCTGGATGAGATCCATCGAAAGACTTGTGTCATTAATGAATGTAACTTGTAGAGCACAAATAGTCATCACATGAGTTGATTAAAACTTTGAATTCAGATTGTCGATGAGATAAGGAACTGGCATGTCAAACAACTCAGACTGAGTCAAAGATCATTGAAAACCCACGTCACCATTTGGAAAACCTGACAGCCAATCACATACCTCGCAATCAGAGACATGCGGGCCAGCAACGAGCCCCATCCAACCACCTTCTACCACAAAGCCAGGAAATGTGTGACCAGCTCCCACACCTCACAACACATTCAAAAACATTAATTTGATCATGCGAGGTTGGCGAGGGATGATCATAATTAATCCTCATCATTAAAAGGCTGTCATTGATTTGATATTCTTTTAGCAACAATGGAAAATCTGGGTTGGTCCCACCTCACTGTATGCGAGAGATGGAAACATCTCGCATACCTCACACCACTTTAGTGACATCAGCAAGAAATCTTGCGAGGTCTGCAAGGAACGATCCAGACTTGGGCTCAACGATCTGATGGTCTGCCAAACTGCACATGGAACAAGTTAATTTATAATAATGGGGCCAACTAGGAAAATGAGGTGGGAAATGTTTGGGGCATGAAAAATTCAGACTAAAGTCAAAACTTTTGAAAAAAAACCCACCCATTTTAGGAAAAATTAATATCAAACCCAAACATGGAGAAAACCGATAGGTCGGGTAAAGGGTCCGATAACAACACGACACAAAAGGCTCAGTCAAGTGACTTAAAAGATTGGCAACCCATAATAACAAGTCAACACATAATTATAACATAAGGTTTTTCTCGATGAAAGACCAAGTTTTAAACAAGGGTAACAAAACCCCAAACCCTAAACATCAGACCCCTAGCCATGAAGGAAGAACAAACACGCCTAGAACTAGGCAAAATTTTGACAAATTTGTAAAAACCTATCAGTGGCACCGACTGGGGATGTATGCCCCCCGTTGGCATAGAAAGAACCTAGATCTCTAGGGAGTAGACCAAACAATGAATCAGATAGGTACCCTGAAAAATGCTCCACTATGTTGCATTAGAACTTACTTTTCATCCAATTTGGTGGCCTCAGGCCCCCAAACAAGGAAAACCATAATTCACCCCTGTTAAAAACAAAGTTCTCTGCTATGTGGAGTAAAACGAGTTTGTAAATCTTGCCCCTAAGTGTCCATATGTCATTTAAGTGATCAACATTCCTCAAAGCATCATTATGCTTTCCAATGTCACTGTCCATTCCATCAATGAACAATCTACATCTAGACACTAATTGCAACTCATGATCGGGTGAACCCACATAAGTGGTGAACACTTTTGTGGAGGAAGGGAAAAGTCATTTTTTCCCTCTATACAAAGTGAAGGGGTTCGGCTGAACCAAATTGTTCGACCAAACCTTTAACATGGTTCGTTCGAACCACAAGGTTCAACCGAACCCTATGTTCACTCGAACCCCATTGACATGTGAGCAAAAATATTAAAATAAAGGGGTTCAAGCGAACTAGGGTTCGGTCGAACCCCCTTAATAGGGATATTAAAAAAAAAAACCTGTCATTTTCCCGGGCACCCTAAATTTCCCTCATTATTTTAAAGGGGCTCAAACCCCTTTAAGAGGTTCAATCGAACATAGGTTCGGCCAAACCCCTTTAAGAGGTTCGGCTGAACATATGTTCAGCCAAACACTCGTCTTCCCCTATCTCCTCAAAAATTTGATTTTTTTTGTAAAAAATTGTCGTTCGAAGCTCAATTTGAAAATAAAAATGCAGAAAACTTCAGAAAACTAACTAGATAATTATAGTCCTCGGAATGAGCTATCCATCGAGTATAATTTTAATATGATTTGGTTTTATTATGTATTTTAATTTTTAGTTTTATTAAACATAGGTTTTTCACTGAAAATCAAAATCTCTGGTCTGCACATGTGGAAAAATAGCAAAATATCAAAAAAATAAATTTAAAAATACGTTGAGGTTGGGTATTGATGTCCTTGATCCATTAAAAAAAAGAGAAGAATTTCGATTCATACAGAAAAAGTTATGTTGTATACAGTCCGCCTATGTCTGAATTGCAATTGGTTTGACTTTGAAACTTGATTAAGGAAAAAATATTCAATAAAAAACTATGAGACCAAATGAAAGTGCTAGATATCATAGTTACAAATCTAAATTTGAAAAAATTGGAATTTTATCCTTCATACAAAAAAATTTATGTTGTATACGGTGAGCATCACTTTTTAAAAATGTTGTTTTCTGAAAAAAACCAGTTTTCGTGGGAGATGGAAAAAAAAGTGCAATCTGATTCCAAAAAATTAGAAAAAAATATTTTTAGAATCTATAGAAAAAATGTGATGAGACTCTAGTTTGCATCATTTCCAAATTCCTCACAATTTAGCTGCTACAAAAGCCCGAAAGTGAAGATTTAGTTAAAAATAATAATTGCAGTGTCCAGTTTGCCCAGAAATTGTAAACCACTATTATGGGATCACCCGACCATCATGAAATTTTCCTTGGCCAAGTTGCTCATTGTCATGAGTTGAGAGGTAAAAAATCTCATAATCCACTTGACATTTTTCATTCAAATCAGTGTGCTCCTTGAAATGAAATCTTTCATAGTCAACCTGTTGTGTGTCATGCATCTCATACCCAAGAACTTCCAAAACAAAAGATGCATATTCTAGGGAATCCTCACCTTGATGGTTGCAACATAAGCCTATTTGCCAACAACTGTGTTCAGATGTCCTATAACACTTCTTGATATCATAGAAATGGGAATCATAGGTCACATCTTCCTCCAGGAAATTTGTGAATACATTAAACTCAGGCTCCTCACAATACTTTGCCTCCTGTATCCTATCATCCAACTCCATATGAAACATCTCAATAACAGGCTCTAGCAAACCAATATCAACAAGGGCAATAGAAAAAAAGCTATGTGCATTGGCCCCCTCATGTTCAATACCACCTGTTGTATGTGATAATATATAAGTGAAAGTTTTAGCACAAGCTGAAAATTTTTCACCAGCAATATCACTGACACTTTGATCACAAGCTGAAAAATTTTCACCAGCAATATCACTAACACTTTCATCACGAGCTGAAAAATTTCACCAACAATATCATTGACACTTTCATCAATGTGATGGTCATTTTCAGTATTGTTTTTAAGATCAAAGTATTGAACACACACCTCATTTTCTTCAAATTCCTCATCATTCACACAATAAACATGCTCAATTGATAGCAAACCTAGAGTACACTCCAAGTCTTCATCACATGTCATTTTTTCCCTCACTTGTAAACAAAAGACATCATGAGCCTCTGTACCACCACAAACCTCAGATAAGGAATGTGTTTCCACATCATTTTCAGAGAGGCAATCATCACTTCTAGGTCCACAATCACTAGTTTGTAGCGAAACCTCAGTAACATGTGCATTGTAATCATGACATGGAAAAGCACTTTGCGTCTCACTTAGTTCTCCATCATCGTGCTCTTCATGATTTTGCAGGGTTTTCCAACATTCCTCAAAGGACAAGTGTTAGCCACATTTTGTGTATATACACACTTGGCTGATTCTACAATCTCTATCCATTCAAGAACTTGGGCAAGGTTACTAGGTTTCAATTCTTCCGACAAAGCACTCAACCTAGGTTCATAAATCTCACAAAATAGATCAATCCATACAAAGTTTGTAGGTCTTAACTCATTTGGTATCTCTATCAAAGCATCCAAAAACCTTAAAAATAATTTGAATGGTGATTCCCCTTCTTGCCTTTTCACTTCATACAATTATTGTATGAAATTTTTTTGATCATTACTCAAATATAGCCGGTGTTCAACTTGGGTTTCATCATTATCTTCATACTCTAATGATGGAGACATCACTGTTGCCAAAAAATTTCTATCATGACAATTGTCTCTTCTAGCTAACTCTTGAATTCTGCTAGTATGAGATGTGCTAGGGTAACCAACGCTTGTAGCTAGATACCCTTTCATCATTGAGTATTTTATGTTGTTCTCAATGTCCATAGAAATTTGATATGTCTGATATAAGGTTGTAGGTTTCTTATCTCTTAATAAATAACACATATTTTTATCAAATGCACCAAGATATACAACCAAGCATTCAACCTCATTTGGTCTTTATTTCTTCAAGAATTTCTCTTACAACCTTTGAAAACCTTAGATTGAAAGAGGGGACTAGCTCATCTTTCCCTATGTGGATCCCCATAAAACCCTTCCTTACCATGCTTGGGTTTAATCTTTCACCAAATTGGTCAATAAAGGCCATCACCAACTGATTCCATGAGTTAACAGAACACATAGGCAAATATGAGAACCAATCGCTGGCATCATCCTTCAAAGATCGAATAAAAAGATTCATGACAACATCCTCAAGATTGAATTCATAATCCCCCATCACATCCATGAATTTTTTTCTTAGAGTCCGATTGTGAACTTTGCCCTATGAATTTGGGAAAATATTTCCTAACCTTCTTAGGAATCAAATTAGGGAAACCTTTAATACCACTGAAAAAAATGGCATATACCTTTCAATCATAAAATCCCTTGGAAGACTTAGTGAAAATTGTTCCCTTTGCATACTTTTACTTTCCATCTCATAAGGAAACCTTCTTATACACATATTTAATCAAAACAAAGCATGGATGTTCATTGTATTTACCTTATTTCACATAAATTGGAAAACTATGCCTTAAGACCTTTCTACAAGCATAAGTCAAAATGAACATACTCCTAAACTATCATAGATATTACATGTTACACATCAGAAGTATGGAAAGACCAACCACTGCTCCCTTCTTAATGATAATTCATCCAATTAGGAACCATTCATCACCCCTAGTTATGAACACTTCTCATAAACAAAATACTAATCCTATTAGATTTATGAGAATACCTAGAAATTAAGCAACAATTGTTAACCTTCTCTCCCTGACTGCAAATTTTTACAGATCTGAGACTATTCCTTGCATGTCAACTAGTTCTTTAGACAGAGTCGCCACCTCTTTAAAAAAGGACTGAATTTCAAATGAATATGAAATTCTCTTCAAGAACTGATCGCGTTTTGGGTCTTCTTCCACAATAGAGTCACACTCAAATGCTTTGAGATTGTGCTACTATCAATCCTTTCTAGATCCATAACCTTCAAACATCTAAACTTAAAGTTTAGATCCGCCAAACAAATGACTCTGGAATACTACCACTTACTCCTATGGTTCCTTTTTTCTTTAAATTTCTCAGAAGTCACCATTTAGCTAGTGACTCAGGTAGGAAAATAATATAATAATTTTCAACCTTTGGTTACAAACATGGTGATAATGACCCTATAACAACACTGTTACAACTAGAAATTTTGAGTTTTGTACCCAGTAGAGTCGCCATTCTGTTGGTGTTTTTAATTTCCCGCAAGGCTTCATAATTCTCTAAGAGGTTTCCAACCTCTATATTCAAGAATTCACAAAGTCAGTGGCCAACTAACAAGATTCAATCAAAGACTAAGATCTCCTACACTTTTTGGCTCTATGAAACCAAGGAGGGTATTCCTATAATATGTGTTCATACAATGCTTCATGCCTCAAGTACACTTTAATACAAAAATATATTCCTATCAATTCTACTAGATACCATCTACTAAAGGTTTGGCAAACTACGAAGTAAGAACAACTATCTAGAGCCAGGAAAAACTGATATATTGTGAGATTTGCATCTCAAGAGAGATAGAATTTAATTTTAAGATGTTCTGACTTTGAACCCACATATTTAGAGTGACTACTTTGTATTCTCAAAAGACCTTGAATGAATTAACTAGTTCCTCATTCAATTGGGAAGGAGTCACACAAGATATAACCCTGATATCCTTGAACTATCTTTATAATTCCTTACACCATTAGATTTTCTAGTATTCAAAACAATACTCCTTAGCATATCCTAAGCATATTATCATAGATATGCAATTCCTTTTGAAGCATTTGATTTAATCATTAAGTTAAATCGAGAAAATATATATCTCACATTCAAATATACCATTGAAGATGAATAAAAAAACCATTGGTAACTTCATTTACAATCTGTCACAACATACATAGGAGAGAAATTGCCTTAAATGTTTTAGATTTCTTTCAATATCACTAATTACAAGAAGCATAGTATGCTTATCCCATGTACATACCCAACCTAGAATGACTTACTAGCTGAAACCTTCCAGATTCTGCATTACATGCCTTTCACTATACATCATCTATACATTAGGACTCAAAAAATATGACCCCAACAATGAGCCTTGAAATCTCCTTTATAGACGAGGAGAGCAACAAGCATCAGGCTCAATTGTTGATTTCAGCCTAATTTCATTCTAACCAAATGAAATTTTGATCATATTTAAAAATTCCCCATCATCAAATGCAATCATACTATGAATAGGGGAATCAAAATGGCTACACCCCTATTACCAGTCGAACAAAACAAAACTCCACAGCATCACCCACTAGCATGTCCACATTAGACCCCAAAAGCAACAACGACACCCAAGCAAAATTGCACAACCTTGACGACCACATCACCACTATGCACTAGGAACAACCACACGACCCCGTTACAGGGGACCGCTCCTTGTCCTTGCTTTAGTATGAAGCAAGAGCATAACTTTACCCTTGTCAACACTAATACCAGAACCAAAAATAGAGCATGGTGCCGCCACAACAATAGGAGATGTCGCGAGGACCTCCTCATTAGCACCGACCAATTCAGTTAGGGCCACAAGGTAACCATAGTAGTTTGAATCAGTATCGAAAATTTCACCATTAGAGCCAACAAAGAGATCAATTGGTGACTCATATCGCCCAGACCTCATCTCCGCCCCAGCCACACTATAGTCCTCATCAAATTCCCTCATCACTAGATAATCTGCCACCTCAGCCCGTGTGACCTGTCCCTTGAGGCAGGGATTGCTTTTGGCTTGAGTCGTTATGGACCCAACACCTTCAACAACTGTCCCAGAAGCACCAAGGACAATACTCTGTTTAATTGGCATCCCCTTCTGCTATGAAATCTTCACGCTCATCCTTGCACTTCTACATAATGGGGAAATAGGAACCACTGACTTACCCATCCTACTCATAGGTTCAAATATTGACAAGAACAACAATTACTTGCAAATGAACACATACTCAAAAATGTGATGATGCTAATGAGAAATTATCAAGCATTTATCGAGCAAGCTAGTGCAAGAAACATTAATGCTCCAATTGTAGTATGAGCAAGCGAACGATTAGTGGTTGACGTTGTCATCACCGAACATATCCAAGCTTATGGAAAATTGTGTATAACCCATCATGATTACGAGGAGAATACCGTTCGCACGCATGGAAATTAGGATGAGATCCATCGAAAGACTTGCACCATTAATGAGTGTAACTTATAGAGCACAAATAGTCATCACATGGGTTGATTAAAACTTTGAATTTAGACCGTCAATGAGATAAGAAACTGGCATGTCGAATGACTCAAATCGAGTCAAATATCATTGAAAACCCACGTCACCATTTGGAAAACTCGACGACCAATCACATACCTCGTAGTCAGAGACACGCAGATCAGTAGCGGGCCCCATCCATCCATGTTATACCACGGAGCTAGGCAATGTTTCACCAACTCCCACACCTCGCAACACTTTCAAAAACATTAATTCGATCGTGCGAGGTTGGCGACGGATGGTCATAATTAATCCCCGTCATTAAAAGGTCGTTGTTGATTTGATATTCTTTTAGCAGCATTGGAAATTTGGGTCGGTCCCACCTCCCTGTACATGACAGATGGCAACATCTCGCATACCTCGCACCACTTTAGTGATGTCAACAAGAAACCCTGCAAAGTCTGCGAGGAATGGTCAAGATTTGGGCTCTACGATCCGGTGGTCTACCAAACTACACATGGAATAAAGTCATTTATAATAATGGGGTTGACTAGGAAAACAGGGTGGGGGACCCTTGGGGCATGGAAAATTTAGACCAAAGTCTAAACTTTTGAAAAAAAACCCACCCATTTTAGGCAAAATTAATATCAAACCTGAACGTGGAGAAAACCGACAGGTTGGGTAAAGGGCTTGGTAACAACACAACACAAAAGGCTTAGTCAAGTGACTTAAAAGACCAAAAACCCATAATAACAAGTCAACACAGAATTATAGGGTAAGGGTTTGCCCGATGAAAGACCAATTTTTAAACAAGGGTAACAAAACCCCAAACCCTAAACATTAGACCCCTAGCCATGAAGGAAGAACAAACACACCCAGAACCAGGCAAAATTTTGACAAATTTTAAAAAACCTATCCCAAAGTTCAATGTAGACTACCTTCCATCATCTTGCAATCTATGTTCTTCCAAAATAACTAAACTACTTGTAAGTAACACCTGCCATTTCAAACCTCGAGCAACATAGTGCTCAACTATGATGAGGACAAGCTTTTGTTAAGGTTTAAGTGTAGTTAGCCATTGTGGAATTTATGTGAGGGTGGTTGGATGTTATCTTGTGTTCTTTACATGGGGTGATGGTTGTAAAATCACTACAAAAGTGTTGGTTGTGATAATTATTTTCCCATTTCTTCCAGGCATGAATCTTATATATAACACTTAAAAATATAGTTTATCATTGCAAAAATGTTGCATAGAGTAAACATAGGGATCAGTATATATCATTGGTGTTTTCAGATCTATTATGACATACATACATATCTGTACATAGGGGAAATACATTGTCCACCTCTGTGAACAATGGTGGCATCAATATTCCATATAACATTAAAAATGCATCTTATCATTCCAAAAATGTGCCAGTATGTATCAATCTTGTTTGCATCTGATATGACATGCATCCAAACCTGCACATTATATTGTTCATCAATATGGTCAATTCTTGCATCAATGTTCCATATAATAGTTAAAATATAGCTTATCATTGCAAGAATATCCCAACAAAATAAACATAGGGATCAGTATGTATCAATGTTCTTTGCATCTACAATGACATACATACATATCTACACACAAGGGAAATCCATTATCCATCACTCTGATCAATAGTGTCATCACAAAAAAAATTCTACTATTTTACCAACCATCCCCCCATGCAAAAAAACACAAAAACAAGTAATTTGTATTTATTTTTGCTCACTGTCAATAATGACAAACCTAAATATTTGGCCCTTACATCCTTTTTTATTGTAATGGTGCTTATCCATTTTAGTTGTCACGTGACATTTTATTGTCTATCGTCTACCTGTTGTCTATATGTAGTTCAACATACATACATTTCCACACATTGCTTCTGTGTCTATATATATTCAGGGAAGAGACCCCTACAAATGTATCCAAGGCATGCAATGCTTGTATACCTGGTTGGAATACAAAATTTGCACTGATATATAGGTATGATTGAGAGAAAGCATCATTTTGTTGTGTTTTGTTTTATATTTCTTATGTGCACATCTATGTGTTTTTGACATTAGATGCAGACAAGATTCATATCCTTGAAGACTAATTATGGATATATATGTAACAACCTATGATGTTCCATGGCCCATTATGGTAGGGTGGAGAGCAGAATTTCTTCTCTTGCATTTCATTTTATTTGATTCTCCCTATGTGTAGATATGTGTTTGTGTTATTATTTCTTTTAGTCTCAAAAAAGGAGTTGTTTGAATAATAGACTGCATATTAACTGTAATAAGGAACATTGATTTCACAATTCATCAGAGTGATGGACGATGTATGTTCTTGCCATGTGTAGATCTACCTTTCTTTTTTGCTAGATACTGTAGGATACATACAAACAATTATAGTGCGCTATGAATCAAACAAGATGATCCTCTCCAACAATTATGTTCATTGCCATCATCATGAAATGTTTCTATTCTTTATGGTAACTATACTGCTTCTCTTTCCCTCATCATTTCCATGCATATAGAATTTACACCATTTCTAAATCCGCTTCCTTATCATTTTTTATATGTGAGATGTAAATGTGGTATTGCATATTTTTTCCTTATAAATTATAGAACTGTTTAAATTTCGTAATTTAGATATTGGTTACCAATGAAACATGTTCACCTCACTAAAGCTCACATTTTCCTTGTTTGTACCTATATTTGAGTTAAACCATTTTAGATTGGAACTACATTCAATTTATATATAGGGTGTATCGATCTCCAAAATGATAAATAGCTTTACGATTGCACATTTGCATGGTGTATGGCCTTCGCCTACATTCTATCTATATACAATGTAAGACTATATATCTTTTATTCCATCTCTTATTTCACAACTGCATGTCGATTTATTACAAATGTATAGCATTGATTTGAAATCAACGAATTTTCTCAAGTGCCAAAGCATTGCTTTCACGATTGGTCAAAGTGGTGGACAGTTAATTTTTTGCTTGGGGGTTTGGTGAGAGCCCATGAGGCTCCATGAACCAATATGGTAGGGTGGAGAGAAGGCCTTCTTTTTTTGTGTTCATACTACAATCTATTGCATGCACAAGGTATGCCTACATTTTATTTAATTGTTGTGTTCTATTAAAGCTACATTGCATATTATTTGTTATAAATTGTACAAGTCTTTATATTTACTGATTTATTTATTGCCTACCAATGGCACGTGTTTATTGTACTGAACTGCACATTATCGTTTCATGTTTGTAGAGCATACTCAGTCCAAACAATCATCCTTCATGGATGTTTTCACGCCATTAGATCTTGTATAAATTCATTAGGGGCTGAAACATTTCTTTCACCATTGATCAAAGTGGTGGAATTTTTTTTTTCTCGGGGGTTTGGTGAGAGTGCATGATGCTCCATTACCCAATATGGTAGGTTGGAGAGAAAGCCTTCTTCTCTTGTCTTTATACTACATTCTGCAATGTTCACAAGGTATACCTATATCTTTCATCCCTTCTATTACAGGTGCATTGCATATTATCTATTATAAATTATAGAACTCTTTATATCTCCTAATTTAGATATTGTCTACCAATAATAGATGATTGTTGCACTAAACTTCAATTTTTTTTGTTATTCTTGCAGAGCATACTCCAACCATAATAGGGATTTTGATGAAGTAATGTGTTATAAATGACCTTTTAGAATAATCATAGTGGCTACAAAATCATTCACAGTGGTCAAACAAACAACTAGATCCTCATAGACTCTATATTAAGTGTAATAAGGAACATTGATTTCACCATTGACCATAGTGGTGGATGATGTATGTTCTTGCTCAAGGGTTTGGTGAGAGCCCATGAGGCTCCATGACCCAATATGGTAGGGTGGAGAGGAGGCCTCATTTTGTTGTGTTTCATTTTTTATTTCCTATGTGCAGATCTCTATGTTTTTGACATAAGATTTAGACAAGATTCATATGTTTCATAGGCTATATATTAAGTGTAATATGAAATATTTTTTTCAGCATTGATTACATTGAGACAACATTCTCTATTTTTAAATCTTGTGCCCAAAAATTTTACATGTAATCTTTTGAGATATATTCCAATCACATGTAAAGTCAGATTCCCAAATAAAAATGAAAAAAATGCACTTCAAATTTTTTCTCCCAATCTACTTTTCCATTTACATCAACAAGATCCTATGGATGCAATTATGTCTTTATTGTTATGATTGTCCATCACTTATGCAAATACACTTATTTGATAATTGTATGTCCTATTACAAATCAAAAATATTATAAGCTTTCAAATAATTCTATTATGCTTTTGACATAACCTACATATATTAGTACCTTTATCTGTGCCTTGTCGTTTTAGTGTAAAGGTATCATAAAAGGGTTATTAATCATGTCGTAAGGATTCTTAAATGTGGTCACTTTATCTCTCTTTGTATGTATCAATTTTGTTTGAATGTGCTATACCACACACACATATCTGCACATGCTCTCTCTCAGATTGCATTTTTTCCATTTGTGCTTCCCTCCGCCTATCGGCTCATTGTTGCATGTCACTACATGCTTGCAACTGGTAGTTTACTATCAACGTAACCTTTGCACCTCCTTTTGATGCAAGTGTTTGTTAGGATCATGTGATATTTCAATGGAATGTGTAAGATGTTCTTTTGAACATATGTTCTAAATTACAATTAAAGATCGTCAAATTCATTGTCACAAAACTTGTTGAATGTTGACTAGACTTACAATAAGAAATATGAAAATTTAACCAAAATATAATGAGATGCAATACTAACTTAATAAACATCTATACAAAAAAAATGCAATGGTACAAAATTGAACACACTATTATAAAATATCTAAAAATCTAAAAAATATTTATAGATGATAGAAGATTTAAACTTTAAAAAAATTCTCTGTACTTTTAGAGACCCATTTAAACATACAAACTTTTAAACTTAAACCTAATATAATTGAAATATTGAAAGAAATCAATAATCTACAATCCATCTAAACTTCAATTCAAATAATTTCTTAACTCTTATGCCATAGAAAAAATTCCTTTGAGTTTGCAGGCCAATGTAAACATGCAAACTTTTCAAACAAAACTAACGGAAATACTTAAAAGGAAATCAACCGGTAAACTGTTATACTAATTGGAAAAATTCCCCAATAGGTTTGGGGACGTTGAACCTTTGTAAGACACGTGGCCTGCCAATTCCAATTGCTTGCTCATGTTGCTCTCCAACTTTCCGGGAAGAAACTTAAATTATTGAGTGGAGAGCGGTTGTGGCTTTACAATTACATCCGCGTTAGGCGGCTTTGAGAGTTAAATGGCTAAATTTAAATCAATTAATTGTAATCAATAGATCGACACCTACTAAATGATGACTTTCTGCCACATCAAAGAAATCAATTTGAATGTTCCCAAATCAAATTCGAATTCATTTTACAGGTAATAATCGGATAGCCATCATTACAAGTAATGCTTGGGAGTTTAAAGAAATTCTATGCAGGATATTTTCAAGAGGGTTTGGGCTAAAACTCTGCGCCATCAAGAGAATTTCTGTGCAGGACATTCTCAACAGGGTTTGGGTTCAAAGTCTGCGCCATCAAAATCAACTTTGCAGGTATTTTTTCCAATTTATTTTTGTGTGTGCATATATATTATTATATACACAGGAAATGGTCAATTGAAAAATAAATAAAGCAACTATTTTTCATTACTAGTTCATGGTTGAAACAAAAGATCTTTACAGATTCTCTTAAGTGTATCTGATTCAATATATCAGAGTTAGGTTGAGTTACCAAGCTAGATAAACTTACTTCAGTTGGATCTCACAGGTAATATATCTGTTACATTTGTAGAAACAAAACCGGTTTACATCAACCCACATTTCCACTCTGGTTGGTCTGAGATAGATTGCTAGAACATGGAGAAGAATGAATGTTACAATTTGATACTAATGCAAGATCTTGATACTACAACACTTTATCATGTGTGATTCTAAAATATTCCTTCCAGTTGAAAAAGGTTTTGCTTTGAAACCTCAAAAGCTGTTTTACATATCTTCTATGAACAGAATTCTGTGCACGAATGGAGTGCATGTCATCATCCATTACCCAAAACAGTTTTCTTCACAGGTGCATAGTTGACAGTAACTTTTGGTCCATTATAAAGAAAACGAAAATCAAAACCTGTCCAGCATGTGTCAGTGTCATTTTCAAAGAAGGTCAACAAGTTGGTGATTCAAGGGTTAGATAATCAATACACAACCGGCTACAATTTCTGATAAAAAGATAGTACAACTAAAATCTGAAATTTTTACATCAGTAAATATTGAAGGTAGGAACAATCATCAGAAATAGTTTGAAAGATAAAATTACTACAATTCATGTTCCATGCTTTTTTCTTTTTTTGTTCCCTCCCAGTGCAAGGTAGCCCATAAATCACCTAATTAAGGTATAAGATCTCTTTAGCTTGTTTGGATTGTTCTTTTCCTTTTTAGCAGCATTTATTTCTTTCGCAGCAGAGTTTGCAAAAGTTGTAGGCTTCAGTGAATTCTTTGGGCACAGAGCATTTCTCATTTTGGAGATAGTCCAAGCTGTAGAGATCATATGGCCTGCAGCTCGAAGGCTTTCATTGGTTTCTATACGAATAAGGATCTCAAACATACAGTAGTTATAGATATCCACCCAAGAACCCTTAGCATCCATGATTTCTACCATGGTTTTAAATTTTCACGTGTTTCTGTTCTTTAAGGAAAGGATCTTGACAGTGACAATTTGAGTTGGATTTGATCAAAACAAACGAACACTACACTCAAGAGTTTCTATCAGGAGGTCAATTGCCTCAAATAACAGCTAAGGTCAAAAGGAGGCAGGATGGGTTCCAGAAGCACACGATGTGCGGAGGATTTAAAAATTCCTTGAAGTTCTTCCCGAGTTGCTTAATCCGTGCACACTCATGTGCATCTGCACAGGCCCAGATACACACATGGATGCCCAAATGCCCACATACAAAAAAGATAAAAGTAGTCTTTCCTGTAGGATTATTCATAAGGAAAACGGATATGGCTAAATTTGACGGTCGACTCTGCCTGTTAAAAGAAAATTTCCATTTCAAATGTGAAAAAACTATATTTAATGTCAAGAAAGTCTATCATAAATCACCTAGATATATATTTTACTATGATTTTATAAATTTTAGAGTCTGCCCAAATTTTCCCATTCATGTGGTTACAGTCTTTCCGAAAGTTTACGGGAAAAACCGGTAAATACGGCCATACGGCCATCAAAGATAGGCGTAACTGATTACACCTGTTAATTCAATGCTTGAACACAACTTTCTTTGCGCCATCTCACTCAATAGGCCCAGCCTTCAGAGTTCATAAAAATTGCTAGCTCTTTATCTTCCTCATTTCCATACAGACAACCTGTCCAGCAGCCAATCACACTGGCATAAAAATTTCTGCTGCTTTTGACTGTGCTCTCGCTGCTGTTTCCCTAGAGAGGAGGGATCAACAATTCTGCTAACGTTTCCTTATTCTTCAGCTATCATCATTGCTACGAAAATTTAAAAATTCAATAGAAAACCTAATATAAAACAGAGGCTGGTTTAAATGTTTGTGCAGCTACCTGGCACTTCAATTTAAAATCATTACCGTAGAAGAGTTTAGGTTTTCAGAAAATAGTTCATTTTATTTGAGATTGCGCTCACCTTCTCCCGTGAGCTTCATCTCTGCACCTTGTCGTGCGTACCCTGTGTTTCATTTTAGCTCTGAAATCGTGCAAGCCTAAATGTTAAAAGACGAACACTTGGCATATAAAGTTGCAGGTGTCTAGAGTTGAAGTGTTCCCACCATCACCCTCCACAACAAATATGTTATGGTCTAAATTTGTCTTTGTATTACCTACTAATATGAACGCCCATATCGAAGCATGAGTGCAGGAATTTAAATGTTTTGTTTTGGGTTATTTTCATAGGCTTTTGCATGCATCGTCATGGAAGATGAAGAGACAGGGGAGCTTTTCATACCATGCCGACTATGCAGCCGGAAGTGTTATAAAATCCATGGCCAATACGATGAGAAAGAGCACTTTGATGGGTTTTCCTCTTTCTTCAAAGTTATGCTTGGAGACTTCGAAGAAAAACTGGCAAGTTTTATACTTGTAGTCCTACGATCTTTTTCATTTTCTAAAAATTTCACATACATTGTTTACAAGTTGTGAAAACAGATTGTGTATTGTGTTTCATGCAGCGCATTCCTCCTGTATTTGTTTCACAGTTCATAAATGGAAAAGTCACACATATGGTGTTGCAAGGGCCAAGTGGGCAGGAGTGGGAGGTGGAGTTGATGAGTACAAACAATAAACTGGAATTTCGACGTGGTTGGAAAGAATTTGTGAATTATCACAGCCTGCAATTTGGAGATTTTGTTGTGTTCAACCACATAGCGAAGTCTGTCTTAGAGGCTCATATGTATGGAAGATCTGGGTGTGAAAAAAAATTCAGTGCTCGCTCTTTGGACATTGTTTTAAATAAGAAATGCCCTTCTAACAAAATTTGCAGTTTAAATCAATCAGTGGGCAATAAATTGCTGATCGATTTGGTTTCTAATAAGGAAAATAAGCATGAGTCTGAAGCGGTGGGTGAAAATCATAGAAGAAAAAGGAAATCCGCTTTCCGTGGTAATAAAAAAGTTTTGTCCAAAAATATAGAGCCTGTTATATTTATAAGTTCCATAACAAACATATGGAGTTGGCATTTGAATTGTATTTTTATAAGAGAATTGGCATAACAATAAAGTGAATTTTGTTGCAGGGAAGCACATGGCAATGGAGTCTGCTGCTTCTTTCAAATCAGAGAAACCATTTTGTTCAAGGGTTATTAAATCATGGAATATAAGTCGATCATGCTGTCTAGTGAGATCAAATTCTGTGCTTTCTTTGGTTATTTATGTTTTCAAATTTAAATTAGGAGTAAAGAGTCTACAAAGAGGTAGTTAACAGGTGAACAATATGCAATGCACTCAATTGCTTTTATTAATTCATTTGTCTGATAGATCTCTAATGGTCTGATATGAACATCTGTGTGAATTGTAAAGTTTAAGAAGAATGTATTAAATTAACTTAATGTAACTTAGTTCCTGTATGGTTTGGGAATGCAGGCGTTCCCAAGACCACGAAAAAATCCGATTCAACTACCAAATCAAAAAAGTGAAGTTGTTCTTTTCGATGGAGAGTGTAAGGAATGGAAGGTACGATGCATTAATAAGGACCAGGCGCATGTCTTTTGTGCCGGGTGGAGATATTTTATACGTGATAATAATATAAAGGAAGGAGACACTTGTATTTTTGAGCAACTGAACAACAATCAAAACAAATTTATGTTGAGAGTTCATATATTCCCTCATGCAAAGAAAGCTCGTCTTTAACAAAAGGAATTCAAATAGGCCAAAAACGGGGAACAAAATTATACAAGAAAAGTTTTCTTTAGACGACTTAAATTTGATAGGTTAATCGTATCAATTGTTTTTTTTGTTTTTGTTTTTTAATGGATCTAATATTATTTAAGATTTTATAATTTATCATGAATTTTTTTTTCAACATTTTTAAATATTAAATTTAAAATAATTAGTATGAGATTAATATTATATAAACTAATGGATCAAATATTATATTATATAAATTAGTTCTCTTTAATTACTAAATTTGTATGATTCATGTATTTATAATTTGATGAAAGTAGATTTTAACATATACCCCTATCAAGTTTGTGAGAATTGATTTGGAACTAATTAATTAGATTTATAGATTTTTTATTGAAAATGTGGAAGGTTTATATTTATGTTGAATGAATTTAATAATAAATTGGACGAAATTTATAAGGTAACTTTATTATTGATAGAGAAGATTTTAAGATCAAGATGAAAAATAAATGGTTGAACTCATGACAAATAAATTGTTACTATTGAAAGAGAAGATTCTATTAAATATTGGTCGCTAGGTTGCTTTTATAGTACATTTTATGAATGGTTGAGATATATTATTTAAATAGATGGTAGAGATTTATAATATGATTGATTTTATTTTAGTAATCTAGTATTTTTATTTAATCATTATAGACAAGCATGTGAATAACTTAATTTTTTATTTTTATTTATTTGAAATAGATGGAGAATGTGTATTTTGTTTTATTTATTTCTGATAAAAGAAAAAAGTGGATTACTTTTTATTAATTTTGCATAAATAGAGAAATAGTTAATTAATTAGAGATCATTAATTAATTAAATAATGGAGATTAATTTAGCTAATTGAAGAATATTATAATATGGCATATTTAGAAATATGGAAAAGGAATTATGAATGGGATTGGTATATGATGAGGTGGTATTTGAAATTGTATTAAGTGGTCAAATTTAGTTGTCTATATTTTTTATCCCTTTAAAATGATGATGTGACTAAAAGAAAGAATGAAATTTTGGGATGCTTCACTAGATTGGATTGGTGGATAGATTAGGCTAGGGATGCCCCAAGTAAAATGATTCTTGAGGTGATTCAACATGATTGCTATGATGATTAAGATTATTAAGGTTATTAAGTGAAATGATGCTTAAGGTAATGATGATGGCTAGGATGATTGATCTATATATTAAGTAGCATGAAATTTTGTAGGACAAGGCTTTGACATTGAATTGTGATACCTTGGTTAAAAGAAATGTTTTTATTTAATAATTATAGATGAGCAGGTGAATAATTTTTTTTTAAAATTTTCATTTATTTTAAATAAATGGAGAGAGTGGATTTTATTTAATTTTTTTTGGATAAAAGAAGGAAATGAATTATTTTTTATTAATTTTGGATAAATAGAGAAATGCTTAATTAATTAGAGATCGCTACTTAAATAAATAATAAATATCAATCTAGCTAATTGGAGAATGTGATAATATGCTATATCTAGAGTATGAAAAAATAAATTATGAATGGGATTGGTAAATGATGAGATAGTATTTGACATAGTATTAAGTGGTCAAATTTAGGTGTATATTTTTTCTTTCTTTTAAATGATGGTGTGAGTAAAGGAAGGAATGCAATTTCAAAGAAAGTAAAATGGGATTCTTGGCTAGATTGGATTGGAAAATAGATTAGGCTAGGGATGCCCCAAGTTAAATGATGGTTAAGGTAATGGCATGATGGCCAGGTTTATTACAGTGATGTAATTCCTCATTAAGAGGATGTACGAGGATGAAAGAAATGGATGTGATCTTAAAAAAATGAGGTTTTTTTGTCAAAAGATGAGTGCATATGATGAAAGGTGAGTGAATGGATGACTAATGGAAAATATGATACATTATAAATGTTTTACATGCTATGAATCTTGTATGAAATTCTAATTATTTTGAGAAAAATTTTGTATGCTTTAGGATATGACAAGATGCACCATGATATTGAAAACTATGATGACACTATTTACATTTGCTATAAATTAAAAATATCTAAGCACATATATAATATGACACATTATAATAAAAATAAAATGATGACACATTATAATAACAAATAAAATGTGATCAAGAAATTATTATAAATACCCCAAGTATTTGCATAAATTTATAGAATAACATAAGAAATCACACAAACAAGAAAGGTAACATAAGTAAAAAAAATTGTTTACCTTGGTCAAGCTAAAAACCAAAGATTGATTGATGTTGATAATAGGGTGAGTCCTATAAATTGATGGGAAAAAAGGTGAGCACATAAATTATTTTGAAGAAAATGCAATCATGCTATGTTGCAATACACATAACTCACACATGTCATATCTCGGTAAAAACCAAGCCATAACATGACTTAAAAATTAAAAATGGGGTTCAACCAAGCAAAATAGGTTTGACTGAGTGCACAAAAATGAGAAAAAATTGACTTTAATTTGGACATTTATTAATATTTTCAAATCCCATACTAATTATTTTTCCAATGTCACATGACATAATTGGTAAGTAATTAATATTTTAATATTTTTTTAATCAAATCTTGAATACACTTTTGTAATGTTTAATATTTAAAAAATATTTATTATTTTCTATTTTTTTACAACTCTAAATTCTCAACCAAATATTTATTTAGATGAATAAACTATTTTAAAGAGAACCTTTTTGTACCTTGCAGATATGCCCCATTTTTCTTTTTGTAAAATATGAAGTATTTTTCTTTTTCCTTGTATTGAGTGGAGTTCCATTGGGCTAGCATTTCTATCTCTTGATAGTTGGTCAAGAGAAGGTATCAAGTCCTTATTTTCCTAAGAATGGTTATTAAGTTAATTTAATTTTCTTGACTTAGTGTAAATGGTCACTTTCATGAACTTCTATATTATGTGTAGTGTTGGAAAATGTCGTCTATTACATTTTCACACTTTTTGGGTCCTGTTTGTTAAATTGGACTTAATGTTGTCTTGATTTAATGTTGTAATGTGTTTAACACATTCATATTAGGTCTTGGGCCCTTGTAAATTAAATGAACTTAATTGTACCTTATTTAGGGTGTTGAAAAGTGTTGTACCACATTTTCAGACTAATTTAGGGTTTTCATTATTAATTAGGTTTCTTTATACTTTAATTGGCCTTATTTGGCATCCACAAGCCATAATGAATGCATCTTTTCGAGGATAATCCTTACATAAATCAACATCCAATCATAGTTCATATATTTTTAGATTGTATGATCAAATTTAGTGATTTGGGACTCATACACCACCTTGGGCGTATGAATCCCACCTAAGTTTTGAGGCCCCAATCCTGATTTCACATGAATCTAAGCATTTCTTGAAAAATGTCTCCCATAGCCTAGCCTAGTGGAACACATACATCACCTTTAGCATATGAGTCCTGTGTGGCTTAAAATTAAATTAAATTCAAATTCTTGATAGGATTTTATCCTCCTAGATCTAATGTCGGCTTGTAGTGTTGTAATTTTGGGAAATTTTCCATAAACAAGTATAAATACAAGGTCCTTTCACTCATTTTCACTTAATACTTTCATGAGAGAATTCTTAATAAAAAATTGGAGTTTATAAGAGAATTCAAGAGCATTCAAGAGTTTACTTGAGAGCATTCTAGAGTTATTTATCAAGTGTTTTGGAGCATTATTCAAGTATCAAACATCATGTCAAAGTCATCATGCATCATGTTTGTTTTTGAGCTAACACTTGTAATGTAGGGTTTCATGATTCAAGCAAGCATTCAATTCAAGATCCACATCCATTGGAGCTATTTCATACATGTTTGCAACACTTTATTGTTAGGGTTTGGTGAGTTGAAACATATCATTTTGTTCATTCATCATTCCTCTTTTCCATTTGATTTAATTACAAAGTTTGATTACCAAAATTGGTTTTGACCAAGGAAAACCCCTTTCCACTAACAAAACAACATTTTTCCATCTCTTTAATGTGTGATTTGCAAATATAGGTTGAAGACATATTGAAGAGTAAGATTGGAAAGAAGTTGTCAAGTTGCAAAGTTGTCCAAGTTGTCGCCTTGTTTAGGAGATCATTGGAAGACATCTGTAGAACATAATTTTACAATTTAGACCTAGAATTCAAGTTGAGAAGGCAAAGCAGAGATTTGAGAGAAGATTCAGATCCTAATCCTTTGAAAAATCCAAGTTGGACCGATACACCACTTCTAGCGTATGAGTCCCAATACAATCATTTTTTTAGTTTTTAGGAGTTCCAGACTTGTCTTTGCCAATTTTTTGTTCCTACCCAGAAACCCTAATCTGCGACTAAACCGCTCAGCCTGGCGTATGAGTCATAGTCTAAATTAATTTTAATGTTTTTAGTGTTTCATATCTTTATTCAAGCTCCTATAGGTTTCCAAGTGCACCTCTCCAATCTATCATCTTTATGTTCTTTTTTGCATAATTCATTTCTAGGTCATTTAGGGAAGTTTTGCATATCATTAGGTTTTGATATTTGTTCTTGCATATTACATGTCTTTCCAAGCCCTAGCTTTGTGGTGAACCCTTCTTTATTCATTAATCATACCCTAGGACACCCTACTAGAAGATCTCTTCCCCTACTTCATCCTTGAATTGAGATCTCTAAGGTTTCCTTGAATGAGAAGTGTAGAAGATTGTTGTTCTATGTCCTAAACCATAGTCAACGATAATTTTCCTCCTTTCATTTTGGTGAGCTTATATTTAGAATATCTTAATTTTGATTTGGAGTGCATCATCATCCTTAGATTTAGCTTGCATTAACATTGCGTTAGGTTTTGCATTAGTTAATTAGTATCTAGGGTTTCTAAGTATTGCATTATTGAAACTGAATATAGGTTGCATTTTTGTCTCTTGCATCACTAAAATTAACTTAAAATCTACATTTACAATTAGCTTAGACAACATACAAACAAAAAAGTATAACTTTCACTTAGAATTTTCTGAAACCTTTGCAAAAACCCTAAACTGGAACTCATACGCCCCTCTGGGTGATTTAGTCTTAGTATAGGTGATTTTTCCTTATTTTTGGGTGACTTTTATTCACCATTTAAACCTTTAAAAAACCTTTATAGGGACTCATATGCCCCTCTTGGTGATTTAGTCCCTTTTAGATTTTAAACTACATTTTCTAGCATTAAATTCTCTATTTTTGTGTTTTTGTTTGCCACTATTAGTTATCAATTTCAGTTTATAGAGTTTTTGTCACTTTCATTTTATTGCATTTAGCTTAATTTCCTTTTTGAATCAGAATCAAAGCATAGCATTTATCTTGTATTCATTGCATCTTGCATTTCCTTGATTTTCCCTTGTATGAGCTTTTCTACTTGGTATCCTATTTATGATACTTTAATGAGAGGAAGATCGAGACTCATGCCATCCCATGATAGCACAATCATCGTGGGTCTTGGTTTATCTATCTATTTCATTACTATTGTTGACACTAGTTCATTAGGTATGGACGATACCCTTAACAACTCTTTCCCTTGAAGTAGTTTGACACATGTAGAAACAATTGTTGGTAGTATTCCACAAGAAAACATAATCCAAATTCATGAAGACTTAGTAGACCTAGAAAATAAAATAAGTAGTAAAAAAAATTCATTCATTGCTATCCCTACCATAGATAACATACATCACATGATTGAAAGTGAAGGAGTTGATCTTATGTGTAACATAATTCAGATTTTTGGACCACATCTTACCTCAACCACTATTTGTCCTTTACCTTCGAACAATGTTACAAGTCGAGAAGGAATTAGAATTCCTCCTCCCACAACAATTTCCTCTATCCATACGTATACCAACCCTCAAGTTACAACAATGATGCAAACTACTAGCAACGTGATTCCTTCCTCGGGTATTTCTGCTAGCATCCCTAGTACCTTTGTGGCATTGCATCAAATATCCTACCACTTTACCTCCTATAAGCATTCCATTAACTTGTCCCTTGAGCACATACACACATCCACCTTATTCAACTCCATATCAACATGCAAACAATGATCCTCTCATAAACCAAATTTTGGAAACTGTTTCATCCCTTCAGAAGCAAGTTTCCACAATAAACCAAAATCAAAATGGCCAACCTACATAATATGTCAAAAGAAATTCCTAATCCTTGGAGATATATAGAACACTAATTCCATAAGGTATAGAGGTTCCTAGATTCAATAAATACGAGGGGAAAAGGAGATGCTTGTAACCATGTTTCTGCTTATACCAGTGCCTTATGTAGTCAATTTATTCTTGAGGATAAGCTCTTAGCTAAGATTTTCCCTAGATCCTTGAAGGATATTTCCTTAGAATGGTTCTCCTCGTTACTGAATAACTCAATTCATTCATTCAATGAAATTTTTGAGCCATTTGTAAACCATTTTCAAGTGCGTATGACTCCTAAAACGACATTAGCCAATTTTCTGAGATGTAAGCAAAAAGAAGAGGAACAGATTATCGACTTTATTTCACACTATCAATTAGTTTACTCCCAAATTGATGTAAATATTCCTAACCCTCACCTTCAAATGATGTTTATTGATAACTTGCAAAGTAAGATACAAGAGATGCTTACCATGATGAAGTTCCCCTCCTTCATGCACTTGCGTACTTCCCTTCACGATTCTCAAAATTTGGTTAGTAGTCATGAAACAAAACCCACCTCTAGCCATCCTAAGAAGTTTGAATCTAGAATCCAAAACAATTATCAACCTTTTATAAAATAAAATAAAGGCTTTCTTCAACTTAATCCCCCTCAACAAACAAGTCAGCATGTTGATACCCAAGTGGCTACTATAAGGAAGACAACTCCTTTCGCATTTGGGGATCCGACTAGACAATTCACTCACTTACCCAATACCCTCCATAACACAATGTCACAACTTTTAGAACAAAATATGATCACCTTGCCTCCCGTTAAAACTCCCAATCCTAATAAACCTTTACCTCCAAAATTTAGATCCAATTCCTATTGCCATTATCACCGACAAAATAGAAATGACACAAAACATTGTAAGTGTCTTAAATATCTTGTGCAAGACCTCATTGATTCTAGTTGTCTTTTAGTTACAAGTGTTAATGATCAAGGAAATAAGTCTGTTACCCCTCCCAACCAAAATTAGAAAATATTCACCAACCTCATGCCAAAACATAACATTTCATTTGTCAAAGCTAGTGAAACTTCAACGAATGATGTGATGAATGTTGACAGAGATGATCAAAATATGGATAAAATTCAAAAAAATCCTATGGATACCATTGAACAAGGTCTTATGGATAATATTGAAAAAGGTTTGATTGTATTTATCGAAAATCAACCTCGTAAGGGTCGAACTAAAAATCCTCTTGACATTGCTTTCTCCTTTAAAGATATACTTAAACATGCACCTAATGGTCCTCTTTACATAGTTGGTTGAATCTATGATAATCCCACTAATGGGATATTAATTGATCATGTATGTGCAGAGAATGTGGTCACCAAGGAATTCTTACTGGTGCATGAGCTCTATCAAGAAATATATGATAAAACGAGAGCATGGATAAAGATGCATAACTATTTCACTTTCCCTACGATGGGATCAATCACCTTACCTTTACAAATAGGACCAAAAACATTAGATGTCTCATTCTCCATCATGTCGACATTGGATCAATTTTGTGTGAAGCTTTGTTACCCATGGCTATGCTCCATGAAATCTATCCTATTGGTTGTGCATAAATTCTTAAAGTTTCCCTTTGACAATGAAATTGCGTCATAGTGGCTTTAACCCTTTGATTTCCCACATAAAATTTTCATTAGATTTCTTTTGGCTCAAGCCTATGGAACCTATAAAACCTCGAGAAGACTTCTTTGTCAAATCCTATCAAAAGTTCAAGGCAAAATGTATAGCAAAACTATCCCTTACAAACATGCCTCAACCTATGATCGAACCTACCATCCTTGATGAAACCATGATTGAACCTAAAGAAATTCTAAACAAGCAAGACAAACCTAAGACAAAACCTTCTCCTATCTCCTAAAAAATACCAAGAGATAACGAAAACAATCCTTTCACGCCTCCTAAGATAAAGAAATTTTACAAAACTAAAGACAAAGTTGTTGAACAACCTTCCATGGTTCCTTCCTTTTCTCTCCTTAGCCCGAAGAAAAGAAACCTGTGGTTAATCAACCCACTCCTACAAAAACACAACTTGAAATTCATACTAAAATAAATAGACATGCTAGAGAACATAGTCGTCAATGTCCTGCTCTTGCTTGAAGGTTAAATGAAGAAACAAACAAACAAAAAATCCGAACCTGACCGAAGCCATACATGATGAGTCTCCCCCTTCGCCGCAACAAAAAGATCATACACCACAACCACAAGAAGAGCTAAACCCTTTTTTGGACATTATCATTAGACCTCCTATTGTGATTAATTAGATGACGATGATGAAATTGCTAAATTTTACGAGGAGGTGCATAATGAATTGAATACACTATTTTCCTCTTCTATGAGCTTACATGATAATTATCTTAGGAAGAGTGTTGAACCTGGTGATGTTCCTAGTTCAACACTTACTATTGTCACT
Organism: Sequoiadendron giganteum; assembly: GCA_007115665.2. Classification (NCBI taxonomy): domain Eukaryota; kingdom Viridiplantae; phylum Streptophyta; class Pinopsida; order Cupressales; family Cupressaceae; genus Sequoiadendron; species Sequoiadendron giganteum. The sequence goes on along the minus strand of CM021100.1, from coordinate 910,721,769 downwards.
TTGGCTAGTTTTCTTCTCTCTATATATGATGAACACGATTGGGATGCGAGTGACCTACCATAGGTTGAGTCATACATGCCTTACCGGTCTTTTGTTTTTCATGTTTTATGTATGATTGCATGTGCATAATGTGATCCCCTATACGGTTCTAATCAAGATGTATCTATCTCTTTGTGTCATTCCTCTATTTGTACCTACATTCTTCTCTATGTTGTAAACCTTTTTTTCTTTTTCTTTATATTTTCATTTGTCATAAGTTTTTCCTTTTGGGTATGACGTAAGGCATCAAGACATTTAGGTCTCTTCCATGTTGACCCAAAAGATTTTCCTTTAACTTTTCATTTGTCTTGTGTTTTCCTTTTTGGGATGAGACAAGGCCTCAAGATATTCATGTCTCTTCCATGTTGACCCGAATGTTTTTTTCTTTTTTTTCGCTCTCTTTGTGTCATTCTTCTAGTTCTATGAGTATTTAGGGAATTATGAAAGTTCTGAGCTCTCTAAAAATATTGTACCAAGATCATACTGACCCCAAATCCATTGATCCCTCATGTGTTTGGAGTTTCATTTTGAGATAACCCCTTGTCCTTTTCATGACATAGCTTTATTTGGAAACATATGACTTGCAATAGGTCTTTCCAAGCTAGCTATCATATCTTGTTTATTGTTAGCATTTATCATTTACTACTTTAAAGTAATTGAACTCATAGCATGGTGTTTAGCATTTTTTTTAAATTGGGGACATACATTGGCATTATTACTTTTTCATTTTTCATGTTTCATTGTATATTCTTCTCACATCATTAGATGCATCTTTAATTTTTTGGTGACATTGGGTGTGATGTCCCTCAAGAGCATGATCTCTCTTGGCATATTATATTCCTCTTAGCGACTTGATGTGACACACTGCATCCTCTAAGTTGTGAATCTTCTATTTTTTGATTGGTCCTCTCTTGGAGACATTAGGCACGATGTTCCTGAAGTTAAAGACCTTACATGAGTTAAGAGAAACTCCTTTGAACATTCCCTATATTGCATTTTCAATTTTAGTTATATGGCCACCTTGCATAACACACTTTGCATGCCTGTGGAGCCATCTTGTTTGTTCATGAGTTTCAAGCATACAAAGATTTTCTTGTCTCTTGAAGCTCGAAGTTAATTTTTGTGTGGTGCCTTATCAAAGTTATCAAGAGGTATAGCTTTGGTCTAGTTGAATGGGAAGCTAAACTTAGGCATGAATTTCCTATAACCACTTGCTTATGTGTGTGAGTGTATATTGGTCATATGTGTATGTGTCTCACCTCTTTGGATACTAACCTAGTGGACGATCTCAAGTTTTGTTACCTTAGAGTGAGCATGCAATTTCTGTCAAAGAGCCTATATCTGATTCACATCACGATGGACAAACGATCGAAGCTCGATCCTGCCCTCTTTTTCTTTTTTCTTTTCATTTTTTTCTTTGTGTTTGGTAGTGTATGCTTGTTCCTTATCATTGCTCCTTATATCATTTTTCATGTGTTTCCTTTTTTTCCTATGTTGTTCTTCTATAGGATCTTGATCATGGGGGCTTGATCAGCCCTCTTGATCATTTTCATCCCATATTACTAGCATTGGTGTATTGGGACCCCTCTTGATGTGTGTTGGTCTACTTTAGTGTGATTTTGAAGCAAGTTCATCCTCTCACTAAAGTGGGGATAGATGTAGTGTCGAAAAATGTTGTTCATAATATTTTAACACTTGTTTGGGTCCTCCTTGTTAAATTGGACTTAATGTTGCCTTGATTTAATGTTGTAATGTGTTTAACACATTCACATTAGGTCTTGGGCCCTTGTAAATTAAATGAACTTAATTGTACCTTATTTAGGGTGTTGTAAAGTGTTGTACCACACTTTCACACTAATCTATGATTTTTATTAGTAATTGGGTTTCTTTATGCTTTAATTGGCCTTATTTTACATCCACAAGCCTTAATTAATGCATCTTTCTGAGGATAATCCTAACATAAAATCAACATCCAATCATAGTTCATGCCTTTTTAGATTGTATGGTCTAGATTTAGTGATCAGGAACTCATACGCCACCTTGGGTGTATGAGTCCCACCTATTTTTTGATGTCCCAATCTTGATTTCATATGAATCTAAGCATTTGTTAATAAATGTGTCCCATAGCCTTGCCTAATGGGACTCATACTCTCGACTTCTGGCATATGAATCATGTGTGGATTAAAATTAAATTAAATTCAAATTCTTAGCAAGATTTTATCCTCCTAGATTCTAATGTCAGCTTGTAGTGTTGTAATTTTGGGAAATTTGACATAAACAGGTATACATACAACGTTATTTCACTCATTTTCACCTACGACTTTCATGAGAGCATTCCTAATAGAAAATTAGAGTTTACAAGAGCATTAAAAATCATTTAGGAGTTTACAAGAGCATTCAAGAGTTATTTATCAAGTATCAAACATCATGTCAAAGTCATCATGCATGATGTTTGTTTTTGAGCTAATATTTGTGATGTAGCCTTTCATAATTCAAGCAAGCATTAAATTCAAGATCCACAACATTTAAGAAAGAATCAAGATCTACATCCATTGAAGTCATTTCAAACATGTTTGCAACACTTTATTGTTAGGGTTTGGTGAGTTGATGTTCATTCACTATTCATAATTTCCATTTGATTTCATTGCAAGGTTTGATTACTAAAATGAGGTTTGACTAAGGAAAACCCATTTCCACTTACAAAACAACATTTTTCCCTCTCTTTAATGTGTGATTTGTAGATATAGGTTAAATAAATATTGAAGAGTAAGATTGGAAAGAAGTTGTAAAGTTGTAAAGTTGTCTAAATTGCCACCTTGTTTAGGAGACCATTGGAATACATCTACAGAGAAGAATTTGGCAATTTAGACCAAAAAATCAAGTTGAGAAGGTAGAGTAGAGATTGGAGAGAAAATTCATATCTTGATCCTTTTAAAGATCCAGCCTGGATTGATATTCTACTTTTGGCATATGAGTCCCAGTACAGTCAAATTTGTAGTTTTCAGGAGTTCTAAACTTATCTTTGCATGTTTTTTGTTCTTGCCCAGAAACCCTAGTTTGGGACTAAATCACCAAGCCAGGCGTATGAGTCCTAGTCTACATTAATTTTATTGTTTTTAGTGTTTCAGATCTTCATTCAAGCTCCTACAGGTTTCTAGGTGCACCTCTCAGATCTATCAGCTTTATGTTCCATGTTGCATTCATTTCTAGGTCATTTAGGGAAGTTTTGCATATCATTAGGTTTTGATATTTGTTCTTGCATATTACTTGTCTTTCCAAGCCCTAGCTAGGTGGTGAGCCACTCTTTATTCATTTATAATACCCTATGACACCCTACTACAATATCTCTTTCCCTTAATTCATCCTTGGATTGAGATCTCTAGGGTTTCCTTGAATGAGAAGTGTAGAAGATTGTTGTTTTATGTCTTAAACCGTAGTCAATGACAAATTCCTCCTTTCACTATGATGGAAAAATAGACAAAAAATAGAAGGAATTATAAATTTATCTAAGCTTATAAATAAATTGATTCGAGTGATCCCACAATAGTGGTTTACAATTTTTGGGCAAACTGGACATTGCAATTATTATTTTTAACTAAATCTTCACTTTCAGGCTTTTGTAGCGGCTAAATCGTGAGGAATTTGAAAATGATGCAAACTAGAGTATCATCACATTTTGTCTATAGATTCTAAAATTATATTTTTCAATTTTTTTGGAATCAGATTGCACTTTTTTTTCCATCTCCCACGAAAACTGGTTTTTTTCAGAAAACAACATTTTTAAAAGTGACGCTCACCGTATACAACATAACTTTTTTTGTATGAAGGATAAAATTCTAATTTTTCGAATTTAGATTTGTAACTACGATATCTAGCACTTTCATTTGGTATCATAGTTTTTTATTGAATATTTTTTCCTTAATCAAGTTTCAAAGTCAAACCAATTGCAATTCAGACATAGGTGGACTGTATACAACATAACTTTTTCTGTATGAATCAAATTCATTTTTATTTTTTTTAATGGATCAAGGACATCAATACCCAGCCTCAACATATTTTTTAAAATTTTATTTTGATAATCTGCTATTTTTCCACATGTGCAGACCAAAGAATTTGATTTTCAATGAAAAGCGTATGTTTAATAAAACTAAAAAATTAAATACATAATAAAACCAAATCATATTAAAATTATATTCGATGGATAGCTCATTCCGAGGAGTATCATTATCTAGTTGGGTTTCTGAATTTTTCTGTATTTTCATTTTCAAATTGAGCTTCGAACAACAATTTTTTATTAAAAAAAATTAAGTTTTTGAGGAGATAGGGGAAGAAGGGTGTTCGGCCGAACATATGTTCGGCCAAACCTCTTAAAAGGGTTTATTCGAACCTATGTTCGGTCGAACCCCTCGAACCCCTTTAAAATAATGAGGGAAATCTAGGGGGTCCAGGAAAATGACAGTTTTTTTTTTTAAATCCCTATTCAAGGGGTTCGACCGAACCCTAGTTCGCTCGAACACCTTTATTTTAATATTTCTACTCACATGTCAATGGGGTTCGAGCAAACATAGGGTTCAGTCGAACCCTGTCGTTCGACCAAACCATGTTAAAGGTTCGGTCGAACAATTTGGTTCGACCGAACCCCTTCACTTTGTGTAGAGGGAAAAAATGACTTTTCCCTTCCTCAACAATAGTGTTCACCACTTATGTGGGTTCACCCATTCATTTTACAACAACTATGATGAACTATTTTATCTTAAGGAGAGTCCCTTCCAAGAGGGATCAATAATAAATATTTTGGCAACCTTTTAAGTAAGAGTGAAATATTGTGTGATTAAATATAAAAATATTTCAACCTCTTTATTTATGTCACACCATAGTATTGGGGTTAGTGGAGGATGAGAGAGTTTTCAATGCATTAGGGTTTTTGAAATCAAAGATAAGAAACAAACTAGAAAATAATTTTGAAAATTACTCGAGGATGTATACAACTAGGTGTAATGATGGAAAAGGTCCCCTTAACTTGGCCTTGATTTAGTGTTGTAATATGTCTAACATATTCACATTAGTTCTTCGGCCCTTGTGAACTAATGGATCTAAATGGTACCTTGCTAAAGTGTTGTGAAGTGTTGTAACACACTTTCATACTTTTCTAAGTTTTTATTAATTAACTAAACCTAATAAACCTCTTTTTAATTAAAGTAAAAATTAGTATTGCCTTGTTTAAAGTGTTGTAATGTGTTGTAACACACTTTCACACTTTTCAAGGCTTTTCATTAATAATTGAGCTATCTTATGATTTAATTGGCCCTATTTTTCATCCGGGTATGTGCAGGATCATGATGGGCCAAAAAGTGGCGATATGTAAGCCATATGATGGCCCATGTGGTTGACGACTTTTGTTTTACCCAAAATTGATGAAACGAAAAGGGTTTTTAGAGTATATTCTCATCTTTCCACCAATATAAATTATTCTTTACTTTGAATTTAATAAATAATTATTATTCATTTTCTATTAGAATTACGAAGAAAGTCCTCATTGATAGGTTGATTGAAAAAAATCTATAACTTTCAAACGGTATCCCATTTTTTGAATCTAAAACATGTGTCACATTATATGCTTTGAATACTATAAAATTAAAAAAAAAAAAAATGAATTTCATGAATTTTTTACCAAGTTAAGGTGGTTAGACAGACGAGCTTTTATATTTTTTAAAATTTATAATAAAAAATTCATAATTAATTATTTACTTGGAAAATTTTTATAAAAAAATATGCATAACATCAGGACATGAGTCCTCTACTTATATCTAAAAGCTTATAAAAAAATATTATCATTTTATTGTGGTTAGGGTGGTCAGACATAAACCTACTTCTTATATTTACCTTGAAATTTAAATACTACTGCATTGAAATTTCAAATTTTCACCAAATAGATTTTTTTTTTTTAAAAGGTCTAGTAGTTTAGAAACTACATTCAATTTTCTACAGATTCTATTTTTATATTTTTTTGAAATAATATAGATAACTTATTCAAATTTTTATGTCAAGTTGTCTAACTTTGATTTTCTATATTTTTATTGCCACTTAAGGGACTATTTTTTTCATGATGATCCTGCACATACCCATCCACAAGGCTCATTTATTGCATCTTTTAGAGGACCATCCCAACACCAATCATTACCTAATCATAACCCAGGTGTTTCAAGTTTGAATGGACTAGATTTAGTGATTTGGGACTCATTCGCCACCTTGGGAGAATGAGTCCCAGCTAGCTTTTTTGGTCCAAAACCTGGTTTCACACATTTCTAGGAATTTTTAAATTTGGTCCCAAAAATTAAGCCTGGTGGGACTCATTCGCCACCTTGGGGGAATGAGTCCCATGTGGCCAAAAATAAAAATTAATTCAAGTTATTGGTGGTATTTTATTCTCCTAGATCTGATGTCGGCTTGTATTGTTGTAATTTTGAGAATTCTTGCATAATTGAGTATAAATACAAGGTTCTTTTACTCATTTTCATCCTAACAAGAACTCAAGTAATCCTTGTAGAAAATTGAGTTCACAAGAGAATTCAAGAGAATTCAAGGACATATTATCAAGCATTTTAGAGCAGCATTCAAGCATCAATCATCATGTCAAGGATTTCATTCATCATGGTTGTTATTGTGCTAACAATTGTGATGTAGGGTTTATGATTGAAGAAAGTGTTTCATTCAAGATCAACATCCATTGTAGCCATCTCAAGAATATTTACAACACTTTATTGTAAGGGTTTGGTGAGTTATAACATTTTCATTTGTTCATTCATCATTCTCCATTCCTATTTGATTTCATTTCAAGGATTGATTTTCAAAATGAGGTTTTAGCAAGGAAAACCCCTATCCACTAACCAAAAAAAATGTTCCCCTCTCCTTTGTGTGTGATTTACAGGTTTGGGTTGTGCATTTCCTAAGGAGCAAGATTGTAGAAAATTTTCAATTCATTCAAATTTGTCATCAAGTCTTGGAGAACCTTGGAGAAGACCTATAGGTTACATATTAGAGATTCAAATCTGGAAACCAATCGAGAAGGAGAGAGAAGACAAAGAAGAGTAGGATGAGACTTTGAAGCTTAATAAAATCTTAACTAGATTGATTCACCACTTCTAGCGAATGCATCCCAATTTCAATAAATTTTCATATTTTTGTAGATTCGGATACCCATTTGGCAGATTCTTGTTCTTGCATAGTTTTCTAGAATTTGGATTGATTCACCCAGGTTGGTGAATGAGTCCTAGTTAGCATTGAGATTATATTTTTAAGTTTTCTAGCGCTCCATTCAGCCATCTCCAGATTTCCAGGTGCACACATTATGTTTTGTACTTTTATGTTTCATTTTATTCACTTTTCTAGGTCATTTAGCATTTCATATTGCATGTCATTATCTTTTCCAAGTTCTTACTTGGTGGTGAACCCCTTGTTAGTTTGCATTAAACCCATAGGACAACCTATTACAAGGTTTCTTTCTCTTTTGCATTGAGATCTTTAGGGTTACCCTTGAATGAAATTAGATATGTGGGTGTGCTCTTTGTCCTAAAACCATATGCTAGCATCCATACCAAAAACATATAATTTCATTTAGGTGAACCTATATTTAGAACATTATAATTCTGATTTGGAGTGTATTGTCATCCTAGATTTCGCTTGCATTAGCATTGTATTAGGACTTGCATTGGTTAACTTGCATTCCAGGGATTCAAATTTGGCATTAGTGAAAGTTCATATAGATTACATTTTTTGCATCTCATTTCATTAAAAATCATTCAAAATCCGCATTTGCACTTAGTACATTGATCATCTAGCATACAAAGCATAAAAAGAAATTAATTTTTTTGAAAATTCTAAAAAAAGTCCCTACTAGGACTCATTCGTCACCCTGGGTGAATCAGTCCTTGTGCATATTTTGCATTACATTTTCTAGCATTCAAAATATTGTTTCTGAGTTTGTGTTTGTTGTTATTGCCTTTTTGTCTCAGTGTTAGAATCAAACATGCTCCGATACCATGTTAGAATTGGCTATGGATGCCAAGATCTATGGACCAAATAGAAAGCACAAAGAAGAGAGAAAATAATATGACAAGAATAAATTGTATTCAATGTCAATGATAATGGAATTGCCTGTGTTTACAATGAGAGACCCCTTGGTTATATAGCCAAGGTGAGAACATAAGAGTGCATAAGATTATGACATGAGACAACAATGAAAAGCTATCACTCCACCTAAAGTGGAAAGGTGATAATGTGATAACCACCACAAATATTGGATCTACCACAAAAGATGGAACTCTAATCACATGATATGTCCATGAAAGGTGGAGGTGATAGAGTGATAACATGATAAGTCCACCAAAGGTGGAAATTCTCCAGCAACTCCTATGTGGTCCCTAAGTAAACTTAACTAAGGTGTAATTATGACCTAGGAAAAGGTACAAAACATTTAATTACACCAACACCCCCCCTTAGGTGCAACTTAGGGAGAATGTACACAAATGCAAACAATGCAAGATGGGTTCCGACAACTAGGCCATATTAGGTACCCATGTACAAATGCAATGCAATCTCTCACAAATGGAGAAAAGGAGAAAACCTAGTGGGACAAAACTCCTCCCCAAAAGAGAGATGAAATACAAGAAATGAAATGCTCTCAATGATGCATGAGAAGGTAAAAACCCCATGTGAGGAAAAAGACCCCCCCATAAGAGAGAAGTAGAAGAGAGATAAGGCAGCCCCCCCTCAATGTTGAGTCTTCTGCAATGATGGTAGAAGCTCGACATTGAATGCTAAAGATGATCCAATCTCGTCGAACAACGTTCCTCCACTTAGGAAGAAACAAAACCAAGGATGTATGCAAGATGTATGATGTCTCTGAATGATGCTCAAGTATCTCCATGTCGATGTCAAAAGCTGACACACTCCAAACATGCATTCTAGGCCACACTGCTGAAGAGTACAATCCAACATCTAGTAGAGAAGAATGTAGAACATGATCCAAAGAGAAAGATATCCCTTCTAAAGACAAAGAAGCCTCCTCCAAATGTTGTCCAAAAGTATCCACACTCATGTCAAATTGCAAAGAATGATCATGTAGAGAATGAACAAGAGGGTTAGAGTGTTCCCTCGCAACAACTGAAGAAGGAGCATCTTCATCAAAGAGAAGATGAATGTTATCAATGATGTCCCCCAAATCTACAAGATGAGACTCCATAAACAAGTCTAAAATACCTGTCAAGAAGCCATCCAAAGTAGCCATATCTAGAAGACAATGTATATCCTGCTGCACTGAATCACAAGGAACCAGAACTATGGAATCACAAGCATCCTCAAGTACAACAATAGATGAATCTACCAATGCTAGATCACAAGAGTCCTCAACCTCAAGATGTTGACTCATAGATGAAGAAGATGAATCCTCTAAATCTAGATTAGGAGCCATAGAAACTGAAGTCTCAATAGATGTATCTGTAGGAGGAGAAGGAGAAAGTTCTGTGTCATCAAAACTACCATACCTTTCCCAATCAGCAAGTGTTTCAGATGTTTTATCATCAATAGGTCAAAACTCTGCAAGTGGAACAAGACAATCTGCAATAGGATCCTTTGGAAATGGAGGTTCATTCAAGTCTCCATACATCTCCCAAAGTTTAGTCATAAGATCATGAGGGATCTTAATATCATCAATGGACATTAGGATATCAATATCCATATTACAACCAATTAATCCCAGAATATGTTATGTTTTTATGTCCCACACAACTCTCTTCCATTTTGATGAAGGTTTAGGAACTAGTCCATAAAGATATGGCAAAATATTGAGCCACCTACAATGTGTTAGGATTCCATCTCACCAAGACTTAAAGTTTCATGGATTTAACCTTATTACAGCAGGATGTTTTTTGATGCCCATATTAAACTCCTCAACTTAGTCACACAATAGACCAATCAAGAGACATAAACCAACAAAGGAAAAAGATTACACCCCCAAATCACTCAATCAAGAAGCCCCCCAAGAAATATCTGATTTGGCACTTTATACTTAGTGCGTTTACAATTGCCACTGCCAAAAAAAGCAAAGTGGACTTTGATTTTGGTACATGCAAATTGCCAAAATAGGCCTCAACCTCATAGTATAAAAATTATAGTAGATGAGATAAATCTGATCACACCACTGGAAAGTACAGGAAAAATCATGCACTTTCAAGAAAAACAGCACCCAAAAATGTTACCGTAGGAGCAAGTTATGAGCTCCCGAAGTGCCCAAAATGAGGACGAAGCAGTTACACCTGTGAGAATCTGCAATTTCTGGAAAATCCAAAAGCCAAAACCAAAAAATGATTGCACCACTGTGAAGAGCATGAAAAATTAGCCCAAATAAAAAACAATTGCTCAAAAAAAGGAGCCAAAATGACCGAGATATGGAGCTTCAAAGTCGAACTGCAAAATGAAAAACCCCAATGGTGAGGGGGTCAAAAATTTGAAAAGGATGCTGACGCAATGATGACATAATGATGATGTTAGAAAAACGTGAGCTTAAAATTGATGGCTATCTGGCTGTCAAAAGAGCTGTCACTCTTCCTTGCCAGAATATTCTCTCTGCCAGAATTTACCTGACCGCCGGTTTTTTTGATTGAGCGCCTATCAGGAATGGACGTGGGCCCTGGTATTTGTTGGTCGCCATGTGACAGAACCATAGCAGTTGGTACCTGCGGGTACTATGGGTACCTGGTACTTGCGGATGTGCAGATATAGTCTACAGAATTCCCTTTTATTTTTTTATTTATTATTTTTTGATTTTTTTTTTTTTCAAATCTTTTTCAAAATCAAAAAATTTTAAACAAAGTTTTCTTTTGCAAAAATGAAATTTTTATAAAAAAAATTTCAAAATTTTTTCAACAATATATATATTTTTTCAAAATCGTATCGTCGACATTAATGGCGACCTGGGGGTCGTACGGCTCTTCGGGCAAAATTTTTTTGCCTCACCAAATGACTTGCTCCGATTTGGAAAATTGTATAGTCGATCTTAAGGTTTTTGGCCCTTCTAGACACAATGGCAAGGTCGGATTTGACCCAAAATGCTCCAAAAATGTAGCTACCTTTTGGATCTGGCAACCACAATGCAGCTTCAAACCCTCTTAGATTTGGCCTCGTATGTCCGATTTGGACGAAACAAAAGGAAAAATCGACTTTTTTGAACCTTCCATACGCAATGGTGAGCTTAGATTTGCACCAGTAATCTTCAATATAAACCTGCAATAAAGAGCCAAAAATGGAACCTCCCCAAATTTGGTACCTCTCTTAAGAAAATGACTCTCCAATGGCACTCAACCCGCTTTGATACCATGTTAGAATTGGCTATGGATTCCAAGATCTATGGACCAAATAGAAATCACAAAGAAGAGATAATGGAGTTGCTTGTGTTTACAATGAGAGACCCCTTGGTTATATAGCCAAGGTGAGAACATAAGAGTGCATAAGATTATGACAAGTATCGTAATCTTATGACATGAGACAACAATGAAAAGCTATCACTCCACCTAAAGTGGAAAGGTGATAATGTGATAACCACCACAAATATTGGATCTACCACAAAAGATGGAACCCTAATCACATGATATGTCTATGAAAGGTGGTGATGATAGAGTGATAACATGATAAGTCCACCAAAGGTGGAAATTCTCCAACAACTCCCATGTGGTCCCTAAGTAAACTTAACTAAGGTGTAATTATGACCTAGGACAAGGTACAAAACATTTAATTACACCAACACTCAGTTTACAGATATTTTGTTTCACTCAATTCATTGCATCTAGTTTAAATTCATTCATCTTGTGCATTGCTTCAATTCAAAATTGTATCTAGAAAATTTCATTTCACATTGAACTGCATAGTTTAGAATCTAAAATTTGCATCATGGATATGTTCTTTAGTAAGCTTTGGATGTCCTTAAAGTCCTTAGTGGATGTGTCAAGTTGTGCTTTTGGACATGATCCTAATGATATTGACCTTACTCATGCTCACTCAACTCCTAATGCATGTCCTCCTCGTGATGTTGAAATCATTGGAGAAGATAATGACAACATGAATAAGTTCCTAAATGATTGTCTTAACAACCTTGAATCTAATGCATCCTTTTATCCATCCATGAAACAACCAAATCCCCCTACGATACCACCTCTTGAGATGTTTGGTTACTTGTATCCTGAAAAAAAATTGAACCTAAGTTCCCTACAATAGGTGAACCTAGTTCCTCTAAACAAGAAAAAACTCAACCATTTTATGATAACGAAATAAAAAAAACTCTTATCAATCTAGAGGAAACATATGGAAAAGGATTCACAATCTTGAGTAAACATGGATGTGATACAACAAGTGAACATTAGATCCATCAAATCCTAGAGCAAATATCAACTAATGAAAACACAAAATGGTTAGGATATCAAGATCCCTCTCACAACATAAGTGCTCCTCAAGAATACCTAAGGCTTCATAGTGATGGTATGGTGATCTTAGATTCTCCTCCCAATATGAATGTCCTTCTTCCTAAAGAAAAACCAATCATTCCTAATAATGACAAGGATGATAGGATCACCTTAGGCCCTCCTCCTCAACCTTCAACTCGAGAACTTGGTGAATCTATTAAGTGTAAGAGGCCCTACAATAAAAAAACTAAAGTTTCCTTGTCCACCACCTGAAAGTGAATGGAAACTACAATTGCTTATAAACAAAGAACTTATAACATTACCACCAATAAAAGATAGGCTCATACTATATCCTAAAGATTTAAAAGTCCCACATTGTAGATACCATAGAACTCTTGGACATCGTACTGATGAGTGTCGTTCATTCAAGTTAGTATTGAAAAAATTTCACTTCGATGGTAATGATTGCCATCAATTAATTACCTAGAATATCCTTTTCAACCCCTTGTCATGTAATATTTGTAGAACATTATATTCTCACTATTAAATGATCTTTCCCTTCACCTACCTCAGCTCATTCTTGTATTGCACTTAGTGGGGGCAAGAGGTAGATAGCCTTGTCCTAGTAATGCATTTGTCATTGTCCCTTAGGTTTGTTGTTCGCCTTTAGCTTATACATTCTGAGATTGAAATGCACACGACTTGTTCATAGGTTGACTTATATGTGCCTTTACTAGTATTTTTCATTATTTATTTTGTGTGATTTCATGTGCGTGACATGATCCCCGTGATGTTCTCTCTCTTTGTGACATTCCCATATTTTTACCTTCATTCTTCTCTATGTCATAAACCTTTTACTTTTCTCCTTTTATCTTTTCATTTTTCTTGTGTTTTCCTTTTGGGGATGACGCAAAGAATTGAGACATTCATGTCTCTTCCATGTTGACCCAAAATCTTTTCCTTTTCTTTATCTTTTGTCTTGTTTTTTCCTTTTGGGGATGACACAAGGTGTCAATACATTCATGCCTCTTCCATGTCGACCCAAAATATTTTCCTTTATCTTTTATTTTTTCTTGTGTTTTCTTTTTTGGGATGATGCAAGGCATCGAGACATTTATTTTTCTTCCATGTTGACCCGAATGACATTTTCTTTGTTTTCGCTCTCTTTGTGTCATTCTTCCAGTTCTATGTGTATTTGGGGAATGATGACAATTTTGATCTCTCTGAAAAACATTGTAGTAAGAGCACATTGACCCCAAATCTATAGATCCCTTATGTGGGCAACCCCTCTCTTCTTTTTTTTTCTTTTGCATGACGTAGCGTTACTTGAAAATATATGAATTGGCATAAGGCTTTCCAAGTCGACTCTCATGTTTTCTTTAATGTTTGAATTTATCATTTGCTACTTTCAAGTAATTGATCACAGTATGGTGTTTAAAATTTTCTTTAAAGTGGGGGCATACATTGGCATTATTCTTTTGTATTTTTCTTTTTCATGGTTCATGGTACAATTTTCTTACTTTATACGACACATTTTTTTCTTTGTGGATGGTATTGGGTGTGATTTCCTTCAAGAGTGTGATCTCTCTTAGCATATAACATTCCTCTTAGTGGCTTGATGCGACACACTGCATCCCCTAAGTTGTGAAATTTCTATTCTTTGATTGGTGCTCTCTTGGAGATATTAGGCACAATGTTCCCTAAGTTAAAGACCTTGCATGAACTAAGTAAGACTCCTTTGAATATTCCCTATTTTTCATTATATGGCCACCTTGCATAATACACTTTGCATGCCTATGGAGCCATCTTGTTTGTTCATGAGTTCTAAGAATACAAATCTTTTCTTGTCTCATGAAGCTCAAAATTCATTTCCTTTGTGTGGCACCTTATTAAAGTTATTAGGAGGTATAGCTTTGGTATGGTTTGAGTGGAAAGCTTGACTAAGGCATGAATTTCTCCATAGCCACTTGCATATGTGTGTGTGAGCACATACCAGCCACGAGTGCATGTGTCTCACCCAGAGGACAACCAAGAGTTATATTGCCTTAGAGCATGAGTATGCATTTTTTTGGCATAATTTTATATCCATAAGCCTCATTTATTACATATTTTTGAGGATAATCATGACACTAATCATTAGCCAATCATAATCCAGGTGTTTCAGGCTTGAATGACCCAGATTTAGTGATTTGGGACTCATTCGCCACCTTGGGCGAATGAGTCCCACCTAGATCTTTTGGTCCCAAACTTGGTTTTACACATTTCTAGGAATTTTAAAATTTGGTCCCAAAAATTAAGCCTAGTGGGACTGATTCGCCACCTTGGGCGAATGAGTCTTGTGTGGCCCAAAATAAAAATTAATTCAAATTCTTGGTGCGATTTTATTCTCCTAGATCTGATGTCGGCTTGTAGTGTTGTAACTTCAAGAATTCTTGCATAATTATGTATAAATACAAGGTTCTTTCACTCATTTTCATCTTAACAAGCAATCAAGTGATCCTTATAGAAAATTGAGTTCACAAGAGCATTCAAGGGTAGTTTATCAAGCATTTTAGAGAAGCATTAAAGCATCAATCATCATGTCAAGGATTCCATGCATCATGTTTGTTATTGTGCTAAAAATTGTTGTGTAGGGTTTATGATTCAAGCAAGTGTGTCATTCAAGATCTACATCCATTGCAACCATCTCAAGCATATTTGCAGTAGTTTATTGTAAGGGTTTGGTGAGTTGTTACATTGTCATTTGTTCATTCATCATTATCCATTCCTATTTGATTATATTTCAAGGATTAATTTCCAAAATGGGGTTTGACCAAGGTAAACCCCTATCCACTAACCCAACAACATTTTCTCCTCTCCTTTATGTGTGATTTGCAAGTCTAGGTTGTATATTTTCTATGGAGCAAAATTGGAGAAAATTTGTAATTCATTGAAAGTTGTCAAATTTGTCATCAAGTCTTAGAGAACCTTGGAGAAGACCTAGAGGTTTCATATCAAAGATTCAAATCCAGAAACCAATCAGGAAGGACAAAGCAAATAGAGAAGGACAAGATCAGACTTTGAAGCTTCAAAACATTCCAACTAGATTGATTTGCCACTTTCGGCGAATGAGTCCCAGTTTCAGTCAATTTTTATATTTTTGTAGATCCAAACACCCATTTGGCAGGTTCCTATTCCTGCACAGTTTTCCAGAATCTGGACTGATTCGCCCAGGTTGGCGAATGAGTCCCTGTTAGCATTGAGATTAGATTTTCCAATTTTCTAGAGCTCCATTTAGCCATCTCAATATTTCTAGGTAAACACATTCTATTTTGTAGAGTTATATTTCATTTCATTCACTTTTTTAGGTCATTTAACGTTACTTTGCATTGAATTACCTAGTTTTTTCATTTCATCTTGCATGTCATTATTTTTTACAAGTTCTTCCTTGGTGGTGAACCCCTTGTTATTTTGCATTCAATCCCTAGGACAAACCTATTACAAGGTTTCTTTCTCTTTTTCATTGAGATCTTTAGGGTTACCCTCGAATGAAATTGGATATGTGGGTGTACTCTATGTCCTAAAACCATATGCTAGCATCCATCCCACAAACATATCATTTCACTAGGTATGATATTCAATTTTTTTATTTTGAAAGGGCACTCAAAATCTAGAGGTCCATATGTAAAATAAGATGGTTGTGCAACACTTCAAACCATCACTCAATAAAAATGATAAAGAAACAATGAATAACATATTTTATAGTGATGGTTAGATGAAATTAAGAGAATACATGTTACTTGAAGAAAATGAAGACCGAAATCATGACGACTCTCAATATCATCATTAGAGTGAGGAGATGAATTAAAAAATGTAAGAGATTTAGTAGTTACTAGCTATTTATACTTATTATTATGTTTCATAAATCATATTCCAAAATATAGTCTCATTGATGATATTTTATATTTTTATTATAGGTTCTAGGAAAATTGGTCCAAATCAAACTTCATTTTATCCTCCATCTTATTTTTCAAAGAAAAATTTCCAATATGTAGTTATGTTATGTCAAAATCCAATGGAAAACCAAGTTCCATCAATTCCCTTTTTTTTTATTTGGCATCCACATCTTTTTATAGTTTGATCCAAACATTCCTTTGCTTCTCATAGTTTCAAACATTTCTGAATGATAGATTATTCCTTTATTGATACATCGATCTGGCTATGAATTCCTTCATATGGAAATTCATTTTCATTGGACTTGTATGATGTTTGCAAAATCTGATTTGCAATTTGATCAAGCTATGTAGTCAAGTCCTGAACAACTAATTCGAGAATTTAGCATTAAAATTGAGGAGTTTTTAATATAATTATACAATATCAATAAAGAACTAAAGGATATTGTAGAATTGAAAGACAACTTCAAGGAAATTCTCTTTTCAAGTATAGATCAATAACCATGTGCCTATAATGCAGAAGTAATGAATATGGTAAAAATTAAGAATTTACTCAACGTCTATGAAATGGACATTGCCTAAAAGAAGATAAAATTTTGACTTGATCTAGTAGCTTGGGAGACTCATAACTAAATAGAAATATGTTTTTCAAAAAGAAAAATGTACTAATATAATGAAAAAATTCTTGATTGTATTTATGGACAACTAAAGGGGTGAAGCTAAGAAAGATCAAGTCATTTTTGGGAAAAAAAAAAAGATAGTAAAGATGGAGCTAACTAGTCCTAATCATGATGCTAAAGTTAGAGAATACCAAATTATTTCCTTCATTTTAAAAATTATGAGCACAACTAATTAAGAATTTTCCTTTGGTATCCTTGACCTTAGCTAGTGAACTTGTCACCTTGATTGTCAACCAAATCTCCCATCTATTCCTAAATATCATACTAGTGACAAGATAGGGAATCCTTAGCGTTGTAAGAAAATGTTGATATCTAGGTTTCAACATCAAACACCTTTTTCCTAACCAATTAATAAGGTGCACTAATATATAATAATAGTAAAAATAATAATAATGTTTATAAATAGTAAACCATTTCAACATAGATCCAAGCATTAATATTGAAAAATAATAATTGAAAGAAAAAATAAACCTAAATGTAACATAAAAAATAAAATAAAGGTAAAGAGAAATTCGTGGAATTTTGGCCCATGACTCAATTAGAGAAGTTGGGGGGAAATAATAGTGGAATTTCCGCTATTTCATAGTAGGAAAAACTGCAATAAATAATGGTGTAGAGGGGCATTAGTCAAAAAGGAAGGGAATCCATGCCATTAATAAGGTATGGTGTCCCTGTTCTAGAAGAAAAGACTTCAAGTCATGTACAAAAAACAACATGAGGTTGCTATTAGACCCTCATGACCCCCTTATTTTGTATTCAAGTTTTGTCTTTGACTAGACAAAAAGGGAGAAAAGCATAGAGATTGAAGGACCACAACAAAAGCCACATGTGCTAAACTACAATCGCCAAGTTCCATATTATTTTCTAATATTTTAACTTCTCTTAAATTTGTGTTGAATTTACTTCCTATTTTATTGCCAATATCTTTGGTTTGAAATTTATTTATTCAATTTATATTAGAGTTATTATTTGCTCTTATATTGAATTAATAATGAGATATAGTGAAGCTATAACAATAGAGAAAACTATCAAATTGGATCTATGCTTTAAATTTGAAGTAAATGAATGTTTTACACCCTTATTTTCTTCTTTTGTGAGTATGGGTTTGAGGATGATTGGGTTGCATGTGGAAAAAAATAGGGAACGTATATATTGGATAAGATAGTCTTTAAAGATGAGTTATTGGCGAGACATATGCTATTTATAAAAAAAAAATTTGAACATGGTCAAATTCAATTTACTATATCTCATTTTGAAATGTACGATTAACTAAATTACTAAATTGATTCTAATTAAATTTTAGGATCAAAGTGCTCACAGGCTACATCTGGTGGCCCTCGATTTTATGACGATGTTGAGTCCACATGAATGCAATTAGTAAAAAGTAGTAAATATTGTATATGTAAATATTTTAATCTTAGATTAATGGTAATATTAAATCTCAAATTGGATGTTAGGCAGGTAGATGTTGGATCTTGGACATTAGTACCTATCAATAGGAGTGGCCATACATCTTACACCAAGGTAATCTTGACTATTTTTAATCATTATTTTTTTGTAAAATAATTTTAGGAAGATTTTAGTAATTTGATAACGTTGTTTCAATTTCAACTGATGATAAATTACATAAGTAATGTAAATGAATATCATGCATATCATTTTCAATTAATTCTTTAGTCATATCTCTTGAGTG
Source organism: Sequoiadendron giganteum (assembly GCA_007115665.2). NCBI lineage: Eukaryota > Viridiplantae > Streptophyta > Pinopsida > Cupressales > Cupressaceae > Sequoiadendron > Sequoiadendron giganteum. The sequence goes on along the minus strand of CM021100.1, from coordinate 910,702,973 downwards.
AAAGTGTCACACTTTTGATTTGAGAAGCTATAGGATAATGTACAACATTGAATATAATTTGCAAGTAAAATTATTTTTCCCATCTCTTTAAACAATATTTATGTTGCATCAATTATTTGAACAACTACATTTCCTTCTATATCTAAGACTCATTGTTGCAGGACCTATAATCTACTTGTACATGACATGTATACAAATTTTATAGTGATATTTATGTTCTTATATTTTTAGAGTTCAATGGTTACCTTATTTAAATGCTTGCAACACAATAATAATAAAGATTAATTTTTAGTTTTGGTGAGTATTTATGAGATAAATGAACAATTGTATTTCTAGCTTCTTGTGGTTTATGCAATACACAAGTATTAATTCATGTTATTGATCCACACATGTAAAGGGAATATCAAATAACTTCCATTTAATTTTTTTAATTATATTTTGCATTCTAGGGATACTATTTTCCAATTTTATCACTAGCAATATTTGTTTTTTTAGTGATACAAAATAGAATGTTTCATGCCCTTGTAATTATCTTTTACTACCTAAATTTTGTCATACTAATTTTCAATTTTATTACTACATATCTTTAGGGCTAAGTGCACCAAGATGGTGTAGAAAAGGGGGTCAAAAGTGGTCACTTTTTTTAGAAATCAGCTAAACCTAAACATAGAGTAATTTGAGATTCATGTTGCAATAAAAGTTTGAAGATACTAAAAGAACAAGAATTTTAGTAATCTGAATCTAGTTTCTAAAAAACTAAAGTGTTTAAAAAATAGATAATATTAAGAGGATAAAATTCTTCGTGCACATAAAAGTGTTCCTATTTTTTCTTGACAAAACATAACATAGTGTCTGGCATGTGCCCCTCAATTTTTTAGTTGCATTTAGTATTTTCATAAACCCATTGTTAGAAACATAGATAAGAGTTAGTACTAGAATTTGTATATTTTTTGTAATTTTTTATTAAGTATTTTTTTATGATTTTTCAAAGTGGATCTGTCCTAAAAATCACATCACTAAGCATGGTTGTCACATAACTTGGAGGTCAAAATAATCGAAAATGTATTTTTTTTCCAATGTGTAAAGAATTAAGTGTAGAAAAATATTATATAACTTTTCTCAAATTTGGACAAGTAGGTCAAAATTTATTAGAAAAAATCAATACATATGTCTCTAATAACTATGGAAGCATTAGTGAAAGAAATTAAAAAATAAATATGTTAATGTAGTTCAAATCTAAAAAAAAATTATGGCTACAAAGCTTAGAGGATGTGTGAAAATATGGGTGGAGTTTTACTAAGATTTGATTTATAATGTGTAAAACTGATGACAATAAAATTAAAAAATGAGAATGGAAGAAAAAATCAGATGAAAAGGAGAAAAATGAACCAACCAAGCCTAAGTACAAGCCAAAACATGTGTGTGTTTTGTGCTAGGAAAAATGTGTGTGTGTTTTGTGCCAAGAAAAAATGTGTGCATGCTTTGTGCCAATCCAAAATGTGTGTGTGCTTTGTGCCAAGCCAAAATAAATGTGTGCTTTGTGCCAAGCCAAAACATGTGCATGCTTTTTGCCAAGCCAAAATGTGTGTGTGCTTTGTGCCAAGCTAAAATGTGTGTGTGCTTTGTGCCAAGCCAAAACGCATGTGTGCTTTGTGCCAAGCCAAAATGTGTGCATTCTTTGTGCCAAGCCAAAACAAGTGTGTGCTTTGTGCCAAGCCAAAACAAGTGCATGCTTTGTGCCAAGCCAAAATGTGTGCATGCTTTGTGCCAAGAAAAAATGTGTGAGTGCTTTGTGCCAAGACAAAATGTGTGTTTTCTTTGTGCTATCCAAAATAAATGCATGGTTTGTGCCAACCAAAAAGTGTGTGTTCTTTGTGCCAGCTAAAAAGCATGTGTACTTTGTGCCATCACAAACGTGTTCATGCTTTGTGCCAGCCAAAATATGTTTGTGCTTTGTTCCAGTCAAATCATGTGCATGCTTTGTGCCAACCAAAATACGTGTGTTCTTTGTTCCTAGTGCAAGCACAAAGGAATCAACTCACTCTCTCAATCTCATTTGACGAATCTCAAAGAATTCCTTGTTTGTTTACTCATCTCAACCTCACATTCTCCTTCACAATCACTTAACTCAAACATCCAATTTGCAATTAGAGTTCCAAATCCCTTGAAGACCTTCAAAAAACTTTAACAAGAATTCACAATTCCACATATTGGAAATATTTCACAACAATGGGCTTCAATCTCACAAGCTCCTCAAAATTCATAAGGAATCTTCAAAGGACAATGGTCCCTCACATAGCATAATTTTAAGTTTTCACTTTCTCTAATATAAACATGGCCTCAACTATTTGTTTCACCATTTAAGAATATTATCTTAACCAAAAAAAACAACTCTTAGGGTATTCCCCTTCATCTCATTACTAATCCTTCAATGACCTCTTGTATTCCTATAAGCATTCACTCTTGGAACTATCAAAAGCATCTTTTGACTCAGACCTTGAATTTTGATTGTAATTAGATTTTTTAGCACCCTTTAAGGGTTTTTAAATCATATATGAAAACCAACATAGGGTATTGATGGAAAATTGCTCAAAACATTATTGTACCGGGTGCTTAAATGGCCAAAATAGGCTTGTTTGCAATAGGGGTTATTGGTTCTCTTATTTCACCATCAAAATTTCACACCCAACACTTCAAGCATCCTTTATTAGGCCTACTAATGCTTATTAGTTCATAAAAAGTTCATCCCCATGACTATCTTTTTTAACCCTATGTCTTAGGCTTCTTGAATACTCTATCAATTGGACCATGTATAGATTTTCAAACAAAACCTTCAAGTTTCCACACACTAACCTTAACCACTTGATTTTTAACCTTTAAAATATGAAAATATATGCAACCAAGAGTATCTTTACCAATTATTAGGAGCTTTCACCATAAATAGTTAGAGAAACTCAATTCACAATAACTTTGCTTACCCTAACAGAGGGTTTCAATTGTTTGTAAGAAAATTGCAAGAACTTTCTCAAAATCCACTCAAATTGAATGAAACAAGAACAAAATAGAAGGTGATTGAAGGCTCCAACTCTTACCATCAATTAAATGTGTATTCATTCCCATACAGATCCATACAAGGGCCTGAAACAATGATTTTCTAGAAAATAAGTATAAAAACAAAGCTTTTCATTAATTTTATTCAACTACTCAATCACTCACGTAAAAAAGAGGCACAAAGCCTATTTAAAGGCATTACATGATGACTCTTTGGATTCTAACTAATTCCTAACCACCTATCAATGTTTAAGGCTTACTTGACCTTTCATCTTCCATGTTTGCATCATCTTTGCAACTTGTATGACAACTTTTCCCTTTTTACAAAATTTGACAAATTAGACCTAAGGGTATGTGCAGGATCATGATGGGCCAAAAAGTGGCGATATCTAAGTGATATGATGGCCCATGTGGCTGACAACGTTTTTTTTACCCAAAATTGATGAAACGAAAATGGTTTTTAAAGGAGATTCTCAGCTTTCCACCAATATAAATTATTCTTTACTTTGAATTTAATAAATAATTATTATTCATTTTCTATGTGAATTACAACTAAAGTCTTGATTGATAGGTTGATTGTAAAACATCTACAACTTTCAAAGGGTATTACATTTTTTGAATCTGAAACATGCATCACATTCTATGCTTCACATACTATAGGATTAAAAACAAAAAATATTGAATTTCATGAGTTTTTGACCAAGTTAAGGTGGTTAGACATACAAGTTTTTTATATTTTTTAAAATTTGTAATAAAAAAATCATAATTAGTTATTTACTTGGAAAAAAATTATTAAAAATTATGCATCACATAGGGACATGAGTCCCCTACTTATATCTAAAATATTATCATTTTATTGTGGTTAGGGTGGTCAAATAGACACCTACTTCTTATTTTTTCCTTGAAATTTAAGTACTATTGCATTGAAATTTCAAATTTTCACCAAATATATTTTTAAAAAATAAATAAACCTAGTAGTTTAGAAACTACATTCAATTTACTATAGATTTTATTCTTACATATTTTTGAAATAATATAGATAACTTATTCATTTTTTTATGTCAAGTTGCCTAACTCTGATTTTCTAAATTTTATTGCCACTTAAGGGCCTATTTTTTCCATGATGATCTTGTACATGCCCCCAAATGACCATCTAATGATCTAAACATGTGAGAAATGACCCTAATGAACTCACTACTATGTTGAATCATCACAATTTTAATCAAAATCCAAAAATTGTACTATGAAAACATGAGGGTGTCATGGTGCTCCTACACCATACTCCTGACTAAAAGAATTTCAAGCCCTCTTGAATTTTGAAGTTGTCCACAAATCGAAACTCCTTGTATTATCTGCTTCTGATCCCTCTTGAAATTGATCTCATCTCCTTCATTTTTACCTTTGGTTTGAACTTGTCCATGCAAATTAGGCTTCTATCTTGCTTGCCAACACTCTTCTGTTTCTCAATGTTCATCTCAACATCTTGTCCTTCTGCTGTCTGCTGCATACAAAGTTTCCTGGTCCAAAATAGTAGTAAAATAAAGAAATTATACATTAACATGATCACAATACCTCCATCTGTCTTCAACTCTTTGCAAATCTCCATAAGCAACTCGTCCTTGATCATTTCTTCATCTATTCTTGTCACCAACTCAAAGTCTTCTTTCTCAGAAATCAGATCATTTATCTATGTTACACCTTCATCTTATTGCTTGGGAATGGCTGCAACACATTTGTCTTCATCAATGAATCCTTCTTCAACATCTTCAAACTCTTCTTCTTCTTCTTGCCTTCTTTCTGCTAACTTTTCTTGTCTCCTTCTTTTGACTATCTTCTTGATGGGCCATGTAACTTTTCTTTTCTTGAGCTTCAAGTTCCAACTTGTCATCTGCTTGATCATCTACTTCATCTTCATCATGGATTCCTAGAACTCTTTTTCCAATCTTCTCATCCCTTTCTTCAACTCAACTCCCTCTTTGTCAAACTTCTCTTGCCTCTTTCTCTTTTTCCTTTCTCCCTCTGCCTGCAAATGTATCTTCAAAATATCCATATTCACAAGCAAGTCTCTCCTTTCTTCACAACTCACTTTTCTCAACTTTATCTACCTTCTCTTATCAACAACTAGGTTCTTCTTAACCTGCACACAACCACAAAACACAAAACTCTCCAAACTGTCTAAGCTCGGATCTTTTGCTAAGCTCTGATACCAATTTGATGCAAGCACAAAGGAATCAACTCACTCTCTTAGTCTCATTTGACAAATCTCAAAGCATTCCTTGTTTGTCTACTCATCTCAAACCTCACATTTCCCTTCACAATCAATTAACTCAAACATCCAATTTGCAATCAGAGTTCCAAATCCACTGAAGACCTTCAAAACACTTTAACAAGAATTCACAATTCCACATATTGGACATATTTCACAACAATGGGCTTCAATCTCACAAGCTCCTCAAACTTCATAAGGAATCTTCACAAGACAATGACCTCACATAGCATAATTTTAGGTTTTCACTTTCTCTTATTTAAACATGACCTCTACTATTATTTTCACCATTTAAGAACATTATCTTAACCAAAACAAACAACTCTTAGTGTCTTCCCCTTCATCTCATTACTAATCCTTTAATGACCTCTTATATTCCTAGAAGCATTCACTCTTGGAACTGTCGGAAGTATCTTTTCACTCAGACCTTAAATACATACTGTAATTTACTTTTTGAGTACCCTTTAAGAGGTTTTAAATCATATATGAAAACCAACATAGGGTATTTGTGGAAAAGTGCTCAAAACATGACTGTACTGGGTGCTTAAATGGGCAAAATAAGCTTGTTTGCAACAAGGGTTATTGGTTCTCTTAATTCCACCATCAGAATTTCACACCCAACACTTCAAGCATCCTTTATTAGGCCTACTAATGCTTATTATTTCATAAAAATTTCATCCCCATGACTATTTTATAAACCTTATGTCTTAGGCTTCTTGAATACTCTGTTTTCTAGAGGGTGTACAAATGTTTAGACAAAACCTTCAAGTTTCCACACACTAACCTTAACCACTTGATTTTTAACCTTTAAAATATGAAAATATATGCAACCAAGAGTATATTTACCAATTATTAGGAGCTTTCACCATAAATAGTGAGAGAAACTCAATTCACAATATCTTTGCTTACCCTAACAGAGGGTTTCAACTATTTGTAGAAAAATTGCAAGAACTTTCTCAAAATCCACTCAGATTGCATGAAACAAGAACAAAATGGAAGGCGATTGAAGGCTCCAACTCTTACCGTCAATTAAATATGTATTTTTCCCGTACAGATCCATACAAGGGCCCAAAAAATTGTTTTTCTAGAAAATAAGTATAAAAACATAGATTTTCATTAATTTTATTCAACTACTCAATCACCCACACGTACAAAAGAGGTAAAAATCCTATTTAAAGGAATTACATGATGAATATTGGGCTTCTAATTGATTCCTAACCACCTATAAATATTTTAGGCTTACTTTACCTTTCATCTTCCATGTTTGCATCATCTTTGCAACTTGTATGACAACTTTTCTCTTTTTACAAAATTTGACAAATTAGACCCAAATGACCATATAATGATATTAACATGTGAGAAATGACCCTAATGACCTCACTACTATGTTGAATCATCAAAATTTGAATAAAACTCCAATAATTGGACTATGGAAACATGAGGGTGTCATGGTGCTCCTGCACCAGTGCCAGCCAAAATACATGTGTTCTTTGTGCCAAACAAGATGTGTGCGTTCTTTGTGCCAGCCAAAATGTGTGTGTGCTTTGTGCCAGCCAAAACACATGTGTTCTTTGTGCTAGCCAAAACATGTGCATGCTTTGTGCTAGCCAAAACGTGTGTGTGCTTTGTGCCATCCAAAACATGTGTGTGCTTTGTGCCAGCCAAAATGTGTGCATGCTTTATGCAAGCCAAAATGTGTGTGTGCTTTGTGCAAGAAAAAAGTGTGTGTGCTTTGTGCAAGCCAAAATGCATGCGTGCTTTGTGTAGGCTAAAATGTGTGTGTGTTTTGTGCAAGAAAAAACATGTGTGTGCTTTGTGCAAGCCAAAACAAGTGCATGCTTTGTGCAAGAAAAAATGGGTGCGAGCTTTGTGTAAACCAAAACGTGTGTGTGCTTTGTGCAAGCCAAAATGTGTTTGTGCTTTGTACAAGCCATAAAGTGTGTGTGCTTTGTGCAAGCCAAAACATTTGTGTGATTTATTCACGCCAAAATATGTGTGTGCTTTATGCAAGCCAAAACACGTACATTTTTTATAAAATTATGAGTGAACAAATAAAATAAATAAATAAATTGTTAGCTCATGAATCATGTAGAGAAAATAAAATTATTAAATAGGGCATAAAACAAAAATCACTAAGTATCTTATTTTAGAGGAAATTAGTATGAACTTTAATCCTTAATGTAGCTTCAATAAAAATTCTATTTATTTATTTATACTTTCTATTTAAGAAATCTTTACATTAATCAAGTATAGTGTTCCTTATAATAAATATAGTTTAAATTTAAAATTAGGAAAATATGTATTTATGTATGCAAAGGTAGATCAAAACAATCTCAATTTCATATTTAATTACCACTATTGATATCTAAAATCTATTGTTACTTTCTCACTTTGATAATATATATGTCAACATTAAATCATAAATCAAACAATATAGTAATCAATTAATATAATCATTATCATTGTGTGTTCAATTAGCTTTCTTTTTTGTAATACGAGGATTTTAAAACTATTAGTTCTATTATAGAGTTAAGTTGTCTACTTATGTAAAAATAATAAGAATAACCCTTTTGTAGTAAGATCATTTGGAGTAAATTAGTCCTCTTAAGTGGTTTCTCTTTAGTAAACAATAAGAATGAACTTCAATAATAATAATCCACAAATTTATTTTTTATGATGAATTGATAAACACTATATATATCTATATTTTGATCTACTCACTATATTTTATAGTTAGTCTTATAGAGTTGTATAATATATTTGCGTTATGCAAAAGGTGAGCATTTTTTTCTTACAGTAAAAGCATCATGATCTTGAATCTAAATATCCAATTCTCTCTCTATTTCTCTCCACTTTAGTATCTAACTCTCTCTACATCTCTCTCTGTCAATATTTATCTCTTTAAACCTCCATCCCTCCCATCAAAATCTTTCTATTCCTCTCTCCCTCCAAATATTTGTATTTCTCACTATCTCTCCCTCCCTCCCTCATCCCATTTGTACTATTTTTCTCAAATATATATCTCCCTCTCTCTTTGCCTATTTCCCTCCCTTTTCTACTCATTTTTCCCCATGTATCTCTTTGTCTCTTTGTACCTAACTCTCCCTATCTCTAATTCTTCTCTCTCCATATGTACATCTCTCCCTCCCTCTCTCAGGATATCTTTATTTATTCTTCCCCCTATATACATCTCTCCCTCTCTCTCTCCCTATCTCTAATTCTTCTTTCTCCCTATCTATATCTCTCCCTCCCTCTATCTCTAAGTCTCTCTACCTCTCTATCTCTCTCAATGCGTCTCTATCTAGTTTATATTTCACTCATGTTTCTAAGAAGAAAATGTGTCACCCATTCTCAAAAAGTCGTCTAAATAGGAAAAAGTGTGGTATAGTGTGCTCATGTTCATATGAGGATAAAAATATTTTTTGTATCTCTCTTCATATTTCTTTCCCTCCCTCTCTCACTCCTCCATTTTTCTCTCATTTCTATTAATAATCTAGAGTTGAGGGTTTAGGGTATAGGTTTTAGTGTTAATTATTAATGTGAATATTTAGGGTTTAGTGTATAGGGCTCAAGGTGCATCTCCTAGTGTTTAGGTTTTAGGGTGTATGTTTTATGGTCAATGATAGAGGGTTGAGGGTCTTCTTAGAACTTGAAAAATCTCACATTTTTAACTAGCCTTCATCCACCTATCTTCCATGTACAGCATAAATTCAACACACCTTAATTTCATGATCAATACAAATTGTTGAAATTTGTCTGACAAGATACATTTTACAACCCATGTTAACTAATGATCCCATTAGCATGGCCTTTGACATGTAAGAATCTCTTTGATCATTGTTAAGAAAAATATTTGATAGAAATTGGTCCTTATCGGGAAGATCATATGCATGTCTTTCTGATCAGCAAGTCATATCCCTTCATTTGAAAATTTTCTGCATATTGAGAAGAGGTGAATCAAGCTATGGTGATCAAAGGCCCTGAAGATAATAGGTGTGCATAATCAAGAAGACAATGCCTAAACTTTCACTGATGAAAACTTACCCTGGGGAAAAATTAATGTGATCAGAGAAAAATTTTCAAGTCATACCAAGCTCGAGCATCACATCGATGGAAACCTCATCAAGAAGAAAAATATACTTTCACCGATAAAATAGAAGAACCATTGTATTAGAGAGACATGTATGATCAAAGTGCATTCCACAAATCTCCCTGAACATGTGGGTTATGCCGATGAGAGAATTTTTTGAGGAAAGTCTCATGACTTATCCCAATGAATGAAGCAGTAGAGGAAATACATCAGGGAGACCAATTACATCAGAAAGGAATTTTATTCTCCCAACAATGGTATATGTCAGCTCGATGGTAACATGGAATGGTCATAATTTTTCGAAAAGACACCAGGTGATGATCAAAGGGATTTATAATGATCCATACCACCTTGATATTGGGTAAACTTCATAATGTTCTCCCCAAAATAATAAGAGTTCAAAATCAAGAGAGAAGGCATTTGTACATCGGTAAAATTATTAAGTGGTTTTCCCAACTAAATATGATAACTAAAGGGATACTTCATATCGAAGGGACATTCAGTTATGTCTTGGTGATCAGTTATGACTGTATATTAAACAAAGGTGGCACTGAATAAAACACATAGATTGGCCTGAGATTAGAAGGGTTTCACTAATGCAATCTTCTTGTATCGCTTTGACATTTCAAAATTAAAAAAACCTGTTGCATTCATTTCTAGTTGCAGACATTAATGGCCACACGAATGAACCTTGTGTAAATATTTTTTTATTTGAAAAGAGATTGAACCAAAATAATTTTCAAATTTTGCAGTGGGAAGGATGTGAGATCAAGCGAGAGTCATGGAATTCAGTGTGCCCAGAGACATACAAGTAAGCATACGAAGTTTCCCTGCAATTGATAAATTATAATTCAATTCTACCATGTTGTAGACAACTAGAATGGAATGTTCAAGTTGTGAAAAAAAACAAAAAGATGAAGCAACAAGGGAAAAGAAGCTAGTCCAAAAGCAAGAAACAAAAAACCAAAACGGGGCCAGAATTGAAAATAAAAGAACGAAAATTAATCCAAGATCTCATTGATCAATTGCCTAGTTCAAGGCCAAAACCTATGAGGTCTTCACAATTAAGGGCTGATGTATAAATACTAGAGGACAAATGCAAAAATATAGGTGATGTGTGGATGCCCATTAGGGGATATTAATTGTTCATGTTTCATTATTGTTGTAGAAGTAGATTTGAACTAGTATATAACCCCTAAAATTTCAATTTGGGAAATTTGGTTGTTCCCAATGTCTTCGTGAATGTAGAGATCATAAGAATTTTGGCCAAACATAATAATTCAGACCTTAAAGCCATTTGCAACTTGCAAGGTGAACCTTTCATACATATATCCCAAATTGCACTTTATGAAGGTTTCAACCTAGATGACACATGCGACCATCCCATAGTGCACGAGGATTTGGAAAAGGAGTACTGGAGAATGGATACTACCTACAAAGGATGGAGGTTATTGTTACACAGGCCTAAAAAATACGAAAAACCTAGTACCACTTGAGGAGGGTGATTGACCTCCATTCCATGTTTATCTTTTTGAGCCCTATTTAAAATACACTTACTTCTCAGTGGGTCAAGTAATAGGAATAAAGGTCTCTGAATTTATGTCTCTGGGGCCAATGGTGATCACTGCATACATACAATGTCACAATGCAAGACCTTTCGATTATGCTTCACACATTTCTAGAGGGATCGACTTAGGGCTAACAACCATCAAGAATGGTTCTCCCGTAATGCACTTTAAACATTATTCCCCTCTCATGCACATGCTATTGTACTATGGATAGGAGTTAGGAATGTGGCCAAAGGAATTGAGAATCATATAGTTGGATAAAGAGGATCACCCATTACTAGTACAATTATGGACCTCCATTTGGGATAGTAGGTTTATCAATTTCAACTATGTTTATTTTTAGGAATACTTTGTCAAGACACTCTACAGGTTTTATGATCACCCTTGTGATTATTCATTATCTAATGAAATTAAAAGATTCTTGTGGCCCAAGGATTTCAGTAGACCACCAACTATTGGTCATTATTTGGGTGACTATTATTGCTATGTTGATTACATTGTGATCAGAGTTTATGGTTTTGAAGATACACCTTTCCTATTACCCAAAACTATGCTAGATAGGATTGCATATCTAGAGATTGTCAGGCAATTGGATTATTCCAATGTCATGAGCCTGAGTGCATATGAAAAGCAATAATTGATGCCTCTTACACTATGTTTTGGAGATTTCATTGTGATGTCAAAGGAAGGATATGATCTTATTTTACATAAATTGTAACATTTGAATATAAACAAGGCTAGACCAAGGAAGGGATTTCATCTCAAAAGTTTTATTGACTTTGCAAGGAAAAAAATAATTTAGGTGGATATGTTCACATACCATATCCTCATGATGATATTATCAAGAACATGGAAGAAAAGGAGGCTGGATTGGCAATTGATAACTACAATAAAGAAATGGAATAGAAGATGAAGGAGATACATGAAGCATAAATGTTGTCCTTTGGTAGTGAGGAATCTTTTGATGAAACTGAACCCCAAGGCCAACCTGATAAGATCCCCAAGTTGAGGATTGAAGAATATCAACCTCCAAACGGAGAACAAGAAGTTGGAGAATCATCTAATATAGATAGTAGGAAATTGGCCTATAAGTCCTTTGTCTCAGATGACCATTTCATTAATTCTCCTGAATTTAAATCATTTTTGTAAAAACAAAAGGGGAAAATAATAAGGAATCAACCACAGACATCACACCTAGTAATGAAATCTAGTTGCTTAACACATTGAATGTGGATATAGAGAATGAAATGAAGAGCATGACTCCAGAGAAAGGAAGAAAACTATTAGAGGAGTCTAGTGTGATGATCTTTCCTGGTTTGGACTTAAAATTTTCTCTTGTTTTTTATATTTTTTTACATAATAATGGTGCCAAACACAAGCTCAATCTAGAAGGGGTAATAGAGGTATACACTGGGTCAAGATACAACCCTGATGAAAGTTCTCTTATGATCTTGGATTTGTACCCCCCACATAAGAAATCTTTAATTATTGATACTGAGAAGGAATTTGGTCATGTGATGACATTAAAAGTAGGAGAAATGGATCTTGTTGTCACAACTGACATTGGCATAAATGTAGTCAAATTGAACAAGGATCATATTAAAATGTTGATCAAAGAACAGGATATGTACAAGTTGAACAATGAGATAATGCTCAAAGAAAATTATTTCTTGAGAGACAAAGTCAAGGAAACATTCAAAGGATCCACTAGAATGATAACTCAAGGAGAAGGCTCCCAATCAAAGGAAAAAAGTGAGGAAGTACATATGATTAATCAGCAAGTACACACTCAAGTGAGCAAGGCCAAATTTGACACACTTTTTGCAATATTTCAGAAGAGGCATGCTAATTTGATGATTTGGATGGATAAGTTTTGGGTAAATCATTCCAAAAGTCACACTTCCATTTGAAAATATAAAAGGATAAATGATAGGTTTCAGGAAAAGCTCCAAGAAATACAAAAGAGAAACACCTCTGATATTAGAGCCATTACACTTGTTGAGGACATGGTGAGGAAACATAAGGACTATTATAAGGAACTTCAAGCAGATGCCAAGGAGTTTATTGATGCTTCAAAGGAAGGCATTCCTGCATTATTTAGAGATAATGGAGAAATAAAAGGTCAAAGTGAATGGATGAAAGAGTGCCAGCTGATACTGTAGGGAGCCTTGGAAGCAACTAATAATGAAGATCCAACATTAAAAGAATCCTATGAGCATTCGGAGAGGATGGTCATTATGGAGATTGTTGTGAGGAATGCTACAAAGGATGTTGATACACACTCGAGTCAGGAATATCTAGATCATATAGTTCACAAGTTCATTTGTGGCTCATTAGAGCTTAATGTTAATATTTTATGTATTGTTAAAATCCCAAAAGACACTTATGAAGAGGTATACCCTCTTCAAGATATTTCTATATATGTTGAACATGTGATGATTGAAGGAGACCATCATCACATCATTTTTCATTTATAATAGGCATAGTAAGAAGATAGATTGCAAAATATTGCACATCCATTTCATATCAGAAACTCTTGTTATAATGCATATCATTTGAAGATCAATACAATGGAGAAGGTTATACATAATTACTGATTTTCTTTCAAGTGTTCAACTTTTGTGTGGATTTATATGCTTAAATATTATTTGGTTGTCTCCAAAGTGGTTTTTTATATTATTCAAATAGAATGTGTGGATATACATTTAATTTATCAATACACATTTATTGTAGTTGTGTGGTGTTGCTGATTGGTTTTTGTGTGTAGAATAATTGAAATTCCTTTTAAGAGTTTTGATTTAATAGGTTTTTGTTTGGATTAAATTCCTCTTAAATAGATCATCTTAATTGGTTTTCCTTCACATCTGAATTAAATCTTTTCACAACTTCATAGTAGCATAAGGGGATATCACTAGGATCACTAAGAAGAGTCTAAATAATTGACCTACTTGCATATTTACACAAAGTACAGACATTCAAAGTGTCCAACTATTCAAGTTAAGATGAAAAGGTAATTCTACCCATCTCACAAAATCCTATCTCCATAATCATTACCCACTTCTCGACTAGATTTACCCAATACTATAGGTATTGATCATTTTAAAACAATATCATACAAACTTTATTCATACACCGGATTATCAAAATATTCTCAGTAGGAAGTAGTAATTAGCATTTCATCTACTTCACCCCCATGTGCCATTGTGAGTAGATTCCTTAGATTAGAGATCATAGTCTTCAAAATCTACCATATCACTCAGGTACACCCACCTAGGTTTAGAAAAGCCTAAAGAGTAGGAGGTAAGCAACCTTGTTTGCCTTGTTCATTAGCCAAGAGTGTACTAAGAGCCTGGTACTCTCTTGAGGTCCAAAACCTACACTTTTGAGACCTAAAAAATTGGTTACTCTACTAGGGACTAAGCCAATTTTGAACCTAATCCTTCCATTATAGAGTCATTCTAAAACTTCATAAAAGGGTGAAGACTCTGATGGGAAAAAGACAATCATTTTCCTACTTATGAAAAGTAGGTGGCAACTTTAAAGGACTTTTATGGCTGATAAAATAAATATCAGATCAAAAAGGATAGATAGTAGACACCAGAGATATCTTATATCATTCGACATGAATGGAAGAAGATCTTTGCATTAGGAGAGTCCCAAGAAGAACAATGTTAGGTGGACAAATAAACATGGATCTCCTCGTGGAATAGATAACACAAATAAATGTGAAACAATATCTAAACAACCAGAAGATAATGTGAACACATTAGAGCAGCCCTTCACAAATTTTAACTCTCCTTTTCATACTGATGGTGCAAATACCACAACACCACTTGAGAGAAACAATCTAAGTGATAATATCCTCAATTTTGAACCAGATCCTCAAAAGGAAAAGGAGTTTTATGCCCAGGATGAGGAAGAAATAAAGCGAAGACAAGAGGAATATGATAGGGGATTCTCATCACAAGGAGAAGAAAACCAAGAGGGGTTCATTGATCACATTCCTATTGAATTTGATAGTATGACTAACCAAGAAATTGAATTGCATCTAGAATGGAAAAGACAACTTAGAGGGAGGCAACAGATGATACAAGAAAGCCAGGAGCTAGATCAACAAATTTCACAATTAAACATCCAAGCACTAAAATCACCAAAATATGTCCCTCCACATAAACAAGGTGGTAATGTCAATTCACATGGGACATTTCAGAATACAGGTGCCTCAAGTACTTCAAAAATACCTCATAATACAAGTGGTAACCCAAAAAAGTGCACCCAACATAATATGCCACCACAAAGGTTGCAACCTCAAAATGTTAGCAATGTTCCTCAACACTATCCACCATCAAGTCAACAATATGCCCCCCAACATTAGTAACATATGCCACATCAGAATGTATATCCTCAACAACACATCCAACAAAATTTCTACCATCAACCTCAGTATGGATACCGATAATATCCCAATCCATCATCTTTGAATCTGCATCTACAAAACCCTATGAGCACATGTAGACAATTCGATTTAATAGGATACCAATTATATCCATACCCAATTGACAAAAATTGGAGGAATATGCTTCCCAAATTCACTGGGACTAATGTGATATCAGCCGAAGAACATATCAGAAATTTCAATTCCTTTATACAAGATATTGGTATGGAATATGAGGATGTAAATATGAGATTATTTATGATGTCCCTAATTAAAGAAGCAAGGGATTGGTTCAATGGTCTACTTGATGCCTCAATTGATTATATAGAAGAATTTTGGAATCAATTTCTAGAACAATATGGGAATCAGTGTGCCCCCGAATGCACGCTTCATGAATTGATAAGTATCCAAAAACACCAAAACGAGTCAATTTATGATTGCAATCAAAGGTTCTCCAAAGTATACAATAAAATACCACATGGGTCCAAACTGACTGATCTAGCAGCCTTAAGTATTTATTTAAAGGCCTTTGATCCAAAAATTGGGTATGAACTCAAGAACAAATTCCCTAGAAGCTTAGTTGAAGCACAAAAAACAACATTAACCATTGAGAATAATAGAATGGCTGCAGGGATAACCTTAGAGTTCCCAAAAACTCTAATAATCCCCAAAATAGGCAAGAGAATCCATACAAAAATGAAAGACCAATATTACATGACATGTCTTATAACACTACTTGGAAATATGGAAAGCCAATAACAAGACCAAATTGGAAGGAAACTCCTGACCCATTGAAAAAACATGGAACACATGCACTTGACACCACACCATGGTGTTCACCCTGCCACATACCCCATGATCTTGAATATTTTGCAGTGGCTCAAGTTTGTCAAGATGAATAGAAGAAAGAGCAAGATAGGGATGGCCATATTGTGAATATGCTTCGCTGGAAGTCTCATCAGAAAGAGGAAGGATGCTCTTCTTCAAAAGAAGGATATAAATATAACATTGATAATCAGAAATACAATGTCATATGGAACAAGATGTATTTTCTGACTTGGAAGATAACTCATATAGGGAAGCACATGCATACAACACAACACCCCATTTTAAGCTCATAACACCAAAGGAAGAAGAGAAAAAGGCCATCACAACAAAAGTGGTGCCCGAGGAAAAAGGGAGAAAATACAATTTGAGAAGCAAGCCTATAAAGGGAGATAAAGGGACACCTAGGAGTATGTTCATTAAAGAATGAAAAAAAAAAAAGAGAACACCCCATATAAACAAAATAAAGATGAATAAAAGAAACCACATAAATACATCCAAAAGGAGACTATTGATGCTAAGCCAAAAAAAACACAAAAGGATGACAAAACTCAACATGAAGTGAAGAAAGTTACTAAAACTGAAAAGGGCGAACAAGGAATCACTATCCCTTCGTTTGACATGGTCCACACATTGGAACAAACAAAAATGGCAGTTCCTTTAATGGAGTTGATCAAAATTGAAGAGTTAAGAGATACAACTCTCAAAATGATTACCAACACATCTCAAAAACATGAAGATCAGAAGAAAGAAGCAAATATTGTGGAAAGGGAAATCACAAAACCACCAGAGGTATACTTGGGAGATACACTAACAAATAATTTGTCCCAAGTAGATCCATTCTATACCACATTGGTTATCAACAATAAAATTGTGAATAATTGCATGATTGACTCAGGGGTGGCAATCAACATTATGCCCCTGGCTGTCATGAAGGAGCTAGGTCTATGGGTAAATACTACATACGAAAAATGCTATTCCATGGAGAATAGATTGTGTTGGATGTTTTGGTTGTGCTGCTGATATGTGGTTGTCATTGATGTCAACACTATTAGCATTCTAATCTACTTAAGGTTGTGTATGTTGAGGAGATTAAGAAAATTGTAAAAATATAGTACAGGCAGCTAGTGGAGTTGAGAAGGTCAGAATGTTGGAAATATCTGTGTTGAAGACCTAAAGGTGCACTTCAAAGTGTTTGTTGTTGAACCTTTCTAGTATGTTTTCTGAAAGTTTCAGAGGTGCGCACTAAGTTTTGTGAAAGTTATGAAGATCTGTGAGCCTACAATTATTCAGTTTCTGTAGATGTTGTTCTTAGTTGAAGCAGATGAAATTTTGGTAATCTCATGTGTTGTGCATGTCTCTATGATTTTCATGGATGGGTCTAGATCATACTCTATCCTTGTTGTACGCCTATAGTGATTGAAGTATTCATGATCAGGGATTTTTTCGATGTGTGCCCGCGTGTTCATGTTCTTGGCCGACATTGTGTTCTTAGTGTGTTGCAGATCCATGAAGATTAATATTTCATTATTTTTCATATTTGGAAATGTTTGTTTGGGTCCTCACTATGTTGTGACCAAATTTTGTTGGTGTGCATTGTAATTTATTTATGTATCAAGGCTGACAGTTGTAATTTATTCTTTATTTGTGGTTGACAGATTAGTGGATGTAAATCTGTATAGTAGATATATATATATATATATATATATATATATATATATATGTGAGATTTTTTTTCTCATTTAGAAAAAGTGCTCAAGTGTTATACATGTGCGAATAAAGGTCGGATCATTTAGAGTAGAGTGTGGAAGAGTTTGAGCATATGGGCGGAAGATTTTGAAGAAGTTTTTATGTGCTTAATTGAAACTGTCATCAAGATTTTACAGAAGCTATTTTCTCAATTCATATTCATCAGATGGTTTTAATCTGATTAGTGTATGTAAGGAAGTGAGCCTTCCCTTTGAGTAGTGTCCTCTAGGCAGTGTTTCTGAATGCAAATGCATTCTCTTTTAATTCTCCATTGTACTTCTAACAAGGTATAATATTGTGGACTAACATCCACCATGGTTTTTCCCCTAACAGGGTTTCCACGTATAAAATCTTGGTGTTCATGTGTCTCTGATATGTTGTTCTTATGCTTGCACTGTTAATTATCAGATCTATGATATAAAGCTTGGTTAATGTTGCATAAGTTAGTTTTTGGTAACAACTGATTCACCCCCTCTCTCATTTGTCTATCCTTGTTTTGCCAACAATTAGTATCAGAGCTAGTTCCTCTGAAAGAAGATTAACAACTTGAAGTGATCTGAGATGGCATCATTTAAGAAGGATAGTCCTAGATTCGATGGTACAAACTACTCTCTATGGAAATTCAGGATGGAATTCCATTTTAGGTGCATTGGTGAACCGTTCTGGAAGATGACACAAATTGCATATAATATTCCTCATAATGGTCCCTCCTCTGAAGATGAGATCAAGCAAGCATAAATTAATACCAGATCAGTAGAAACACTATGAGTGCTTTGAAAGATTCAGAAATGACAAATGTGATGGGACTGAAGAGTGCATACCATATTTGGAAAAATATGGAAAACTTGTATGAAGGAGATGCACCAGTGAAAAGTCCTAAGCTACAAAGTCTAAAAGGAAAATGGGAGAGCTTGAAGATGAGTGAAGATGAGAAAGTCACTTCCTACTCGCATAAGATAAATTAATTGGTGATGGATAATAGACGTGTCAGTGGAAATATGAATGATGATGAAATTGTGGCTAAGATACTTAAATCTATGCCCCTTTCCTACAAGACAAAAGCTCGTGCTATTCATGAACTTAGAACAGCGACAAATATTACAAAAGACTCATTGATTGGAAAACTTGTTGCATTTGAATTAAGTGAATTCGGTGAGTCTACTCCTAAGGCTGAGTCTGCTTTAAAGGCTACTGTATCCAGGAAAAAGAGTTATGATTCAGGAGAAAGTTCTCAGAGAACATCCAGATATGAAGATGAGATGAAGCGGATTGAAGATGAAGAAATAGAAATGGAAGAGCTGGAAGCATTGATTGTGAAAAGAGAATCAAGAGGTCATGGTAATTACAAAGGAAAATTACCTATTAAATTTTTTTCTTGCAGTAAGTTAGGTCATTTTGCTTCTAGATGTCCTGAAAGAGTTTTAAAGTATAAGCCTGAGAACACTAGATTTCAAAGAAAGTGTTGTTATACTGAAGAAGGAGTAACTGATGAAGAATCTGACAAAGAAACTAGAAATGAAGATGAATGGGTATTTAATGCTATCAAAGAAAATGTTCAAGTGTCCATTGAATTTACTAGTAATGTGAATGTTGAGAAAGCTCTTGCAGCCAAAGTTGAAGAGAAATATGAGTGGGTAATTGACAATGGATTCTCACATCATACGATTGGTGACAAAAGAAAATTTGTAAGTTTGGAAAACTCTGATGGTGGTGTTGTGAGGTTCAGTGACAACACTTCTGGTGTGATTTGTGGCAGAGGCACTATTTATTTTGGTGGTAAGCACAATACTGATGATGTTCTTTATGAAGAAGGCCTAAAGCATAATTTTTTGAGTGTTGGAAAAATGGTAGACAAAGGCTACAATCTGTAGTTCAAAATAACAGGAAGTTTAGGAAATATGATTGCTTCAGGAACAAAGACAAAAGGTAATATCTTTCATTTAAGTGTTGCTAGTCAAAGTTGTTTGATTTCTCAAATTGATGTAAGTTGGTTATGACATAGGAGGTTATGTCATGTGAACTTTGATAACATTGTCAAGATAAGCTCTACTCAAGCAGTCAGATATTTACCTAAGTTAGTGAAGCCTACTAACACCATGTGCAAGGAATGTCAGATGGGAAAGCAAAGAAGAAATTGCTTCTAGAGAAAACAATACATCTCTAATGGAGTACTAGATTTGATACATACTCATCTATGTGGTCCTTCCAGAATCAGAAGCGTACAAGGTGAAAGGTATTTTATGTTACTCATTGATGATTATTCTAGAATGATATGGTTCACTTTCTTGAGAGAAAAACATGAAGCATTAGAAAAGTTCAAAAGTTTTAAAGCTATGGCAGAGAATGAGACAAGTCAAAAGATCAAATTTCTAAGGTTAGACAGAGGTGGTGAATTTACTTCATGGGAATTCAATTATTTTTGTGAAGAGCGTGGAATTCAAAGGCAACTATCTGCTCCCCGGACCCCTCAACAAAATGGAGTTGTTGAAAGAAAGAACAAAACCGTTCTAGATACTGCTAGAACCATGATGTTGGAAACAAATTTTCCTCATTTCTACTAGAGAGAAGCTATAAGTACCATTGTGTACACCATTAATAGGGTGAATGTCAACAGTAATTCTAGTAAGAAACCTTTTGAGCTATGGTTTGGTTATAAGCCTATTGTAAAATACTTCAAAAAATGTGGAAGCAAATGATATATCAAGAGAGATGATGATATAGGTAAGTTTGATGCTAGAACTGATGAAGGAATCTTCCTTGGATATTCTACTAAGAGAAAATCTTACTAGTGCTTTAATAAAACGTTGAAGAAAATGATTGAAAGTGCAAATGTTAAGGATGATGAAGATATTGGTAAATCATTTAGAACTAGTGATTATGATTCAGATGATCAACGAGATTATACTAACAATGATGTTCAGACATAGAATCAACTACAAATTGTTCTGGTGAACCAAGGAAATCAAGAAGCAGACGCAAGAAAAAATGTAGAAGAAAGAACACAAGAACAAGAGGTAAGAGAGAACTTCAAAACTCCTAATTATGTAAGAAGAAATCATTCTGATAGTAAGATCATAGGAGACAAAAGAAAAGGTATGCAAACTAGAAGAAGAATTCTAGAAGAATATTGTCTAATCTCTAAAGTTGAACCAAGAAATATTAGTGAAGCATGCAAAGATGATTATTGGATGGAAGCCATGAAAGAAGAACTATTGCAGATATAGAAGAATAATACATGGGATCTTGTTCCCAGACCTCAAAAAAAAAATTTGATTGGAACCAAGTGGGTGTTCTGGAATAAGCTAAATGAACAAGGTGATGTGGTCAAAAATAAAGCAAGACTGGTTTGCAAAGGTTACTCAGAGATGGAAGGTATTCATTTTGAAAAAAATTTGCTCCTGTTGCTAGAATTGAGGTTGTTAGATTATTTCTTGCTTATGCTACTTTCAAGAACTACAAATTTTATTAGATGGATGTGAAGTCGACATTTCTGAACTAGAAGAAGAAGTCTATGTTGAACAACTAGATGGATTTCAGTTTACTAATGAAAAAGATATGGTATGTCGATTGAAGAAAGCCCTCTATGGACTAAATAAAGCCCCTAGAGCTTGGTATGATATATTGGATAAATACTTGTTGAAACTTGGATTCAATAAAGGTACTTCTGACAACAATTTATATTTCAAACTGGATCAAAGCAAAGAGCTGATCATTGAAGTTTTTGTTGATGATATCATTTCTGCAGGTGATGATGATTTATGTATGAATTTTTCATGAAATGAAAAGTGAATTTGAAATTTCAATGATAGGATAGCTAAAATTATTTTTAGGATTGCAAATTACTCAATCAGATGTTGGAATCTTTATATCTCAATCTAAGTATGTGAAAGAGTTACTGAAAAAATTTGGCATGGAGGATTCAAATCCAGTTGGTACACCTATGGTGAGTGGATGCAAACTTACACAGAAAGATGATACTCCCAAATAAAATCAGACATGGTATAGGTCAATGGTTGGTTGATTACTCTACTTGGCTCAGACAAGGCCAGATATAATGAATGTTGTGTGCATGGTTGGTAGATTTCAAGTTGATCCTAAAGAGTCCCATGTTTCTATTGTGAAAAGAATATTCAAATATCTGAAAGGGACAGTTGATCTTGGTCTTTGGTATCCCAAGAATGACGATCTTACTCTAAGTGCTTTTACTGATGCTAATTGAGCAGGAGATGTAGATGATAGGAAGAGTACCAGTGGTGGTGCATTCTTCCTAGGTAAGAAGTTGGTATCTTGGTTAAGAAAAAAGAAAAACTTAGGTTCATTATCTACTGCTAAGGCAGAGTACATTGCTAATGCAAAAAATTGTACTCAAGTATTATGAATGAAGAAAATGTTGAGAGATGTCAGAATTGAGTATGAAGAACCCATTTCTATATTATGTGACAATTCAAGCACCATTAACATTTCTAAAAATCTAGTATTGAATTCAAAGACAAAGCATATATCCATCAAGTATCACTTCTTGAAAGATAAAGTTAGTGACAAAGAAGTCAAACTGGAGTACATGCCTACCAAAGAGAAAATTGTAGATATCTTTACAAAACCGTTGCCTAAGGATAATTTTGAGTACCTGAGAGGAAATTCAGGGGTGATTTCCCCTCCTGATCAGAACTAAAGATGCAGGTATTTGCATCAGTTCATGAATTCATTGTCATATCATATTATGGATTGATATTGTGTTGATTGCTACTCAGGGGGAGTAGTCAGACATTTCAAATTTGAGATCAAACTACCTTTTCCATTGATGCCAAAGGGGGAGAAAAGCAATGTGAAAAAGAAGAGAAAAAGAAGAGTAATGAAGGAAACAAGAAAAAGTGCAAATCTCAAGGGGAGATTGTTGAAGAAGAATTAGTTGGGTTGAGGGTATTATTTTCACATCATGTGCTTCCATCAATGCCAAAGGGGGAGATTGTTGGATGTTGTGGTTGTGTTGTTGATATGTGGTTTTCATTGATGTCAACACTATTAGCATTCTAATCTGCTTAAGGTTGTATATGTCAAGGAGATTGAGAAAATTATAAAAATATAGTATAGGAAGCCAGTGGAGCTGAGAAGGTTAGAATGTTGGAAAGCTCTGTGTGTTGAAGACCTAAAGGTGAAATTCAAAGGTTTTGTTGTTGATCCTTTCTAGTATGTTGTCTGAAATTTTCAGAGGTGCACACTAGTTTTTGTGGAAGTTGTGAAGATCTGTGTGTCTATAGTTATTCAATTTTTGTAGATGGTGTTCTTAGTTCAAGCGGATGAAATTATGGTAATCTCATGTAATGTGCATGTATCTATGACATTAATGGATGAGTCTAGATTGTACTATATCCTTGTTGTACATCCATAGTGATTGAAGTATTTGTGATCAAATATTTTTTTGATATGTGCCCGAGTGTTCATGTTCGTGGCCGACATTGTGATGTTAGCATGTTGCGGATCCATGAAGATTAATATTTCATTGTTTGGTATATTTGGAGATGTTTGTTTGGGTCATCACTATGTTGTGACTGACTTGTGTTGGTGCGCATTGTAATTTATTTATGTATCAAGGCCGACAGTTGTAATTTATTCTTTATTTGTGGCCGACTGATTAGTGGATGTAAATCCATATAGCGGATATATATATCATATTGTTTTTCTCATTTAGAACAAGTGCTCAAGTGTACAAGCATTGTACAAGTGCGAATAAGGGTCAGATCATTTAGAGTAAAGTGTGGAAGAGTTTGAGAAGATGGGTGGAAGATTTTGAAGAAGTTTTTATGTGCCTAACTGAAATTGTCATCAACATTTTGTAGAAGCTATTTTCTCAATCCATATTCATCAAATGGTTTTAATTTGATTACTATATGTAAGGAAGTGAGCCTTCCCTTTGAGAAGTGTGCTCTAAGCAGTGTGCCTGAATGCAACTGCATTCTCTTTTTATTCTCCATTATACTTATAACAAGGTATAATCTTGTGGACTAACATCCACTATGTTTTCTCTCCTAACAGGGTTTCCACGTATAAAATTTTGGTGTTCATGTGTTTGTGATATGTTGTTCTTATGCTTGCACTATTAATTATCAGATCTATGATATAAATATTTTTTAATGTTGCATAAGTTAGTTTTTGGTAACAATTTATTCACCCCCTCTCTCAATTGTCTATCCTTATTTTTCCAATAGATCGGTTCTTGTAGTAGGAGTAATATGGGATGTAGAACTGAAACTTGTGTCATATCTAGAAGCAACATATAAAATAGACATTAGTGTGGTTGATACTCCTCCTTACTATGGGATGCTACTATCAAGGTAGTGGAAAACGGTTGTAGGAGGGAATGTTCAGTTGGAACTGTCTTATGCTACTATCCTTGTGAATGGAAAAGATGTCAGGCTACATAGGGAGCCTAGGTCGTAGCATGCCATTGATCTTTTTTACCCCAATCAAATGAATTTATTTTGTGATGTGGACTTAGGAAGATTTAGAATAGAACATTCAAACCTTGAATTATTGAACACTGATCCAATTGCTAGAGATGTTTCCAAGAATGAACATGGTGTATGGTGAATGTACTTTGATGGAGCATGCAGTAAAGATGGTAATGGATCGGGAGTTATCTTTATTTCACCTGAGGGCACAACATTCAAATATTCATTCATGTTAACATTTGATAGCAGAAATAATATAGAAGAGTATGAAGCCCTACTGATAGGATTGAACATGGCCACCAAACACAAAATTAAACTACTCACTATTTTTGGAGATTCTAAATTGGTTATTTCACAAGTGAGGCCAAAGTATTCTACAAAAAACAAAAGGCTAAAGCAGTATATAAATGTTGTATGGGAAACCATTGATTTGTTCGATGGCTTCTGTATTGAGTGGATAGATAGATCTAAGAATTTAATGGCAGATTTTTTGGAAAATATTTCTTTGAAGAAAGATGATGTTACTCTAGCAGGAATTTCACAAGTTGAGTTTAAAAAAAGACCTGCAATCCCTGATAACATTTATAGTTGGCAAGTTTTTAATGATGATACTAATTTGATTAAGTTCTTACATTGCATTGATCAGTATGAAGCCTAAGAAATTCATTTTAATGTATTTGTGGAAGAAATAGATGGAAAGCAAACCCTATTGGGTAAGGATGTTGTTTAGCTCAAGACAAACAAGATTCCTAAGGTACTTGTGGCATTGGAAAGGGTGTTTTATGGGAATGATCAAGCTATTATGAAACAAACACTAGTAAAAAGGGAAGACATTGAATAAATTAACTTAGGCACTGAGTTGGCACCAAAAAGGTATACATTGGGAAAAAGATAAGCCCAACAATCAGAAAGATGTTGATTGCATTATTAAGGAAATATAAGAATATCTTTGCATGGTATTATATGATCTCAAATCATATAGGGAAGATTTTATCCAATATTTAATTCCACTCAAACCTGATGCAAAACCTTTTAGGCAAAAGCATAGACCAATAAACCCAACTTTGTTGCCCAAGATACATGAAGAACTTATGAAGCTCAGGGAAGGAGGTATCATCAAGCCCATTAGACATTCATCTTGGGTCTCTAATTTAGTGCCAGTAAAAATGAAAAATGGAGACATAAGGCTCTGTGTAGACTTCTGAAACTTGAATGTATCCTCTCTTAAGGATAATTATCCACTCCCAAACATGGAGGCTATGTTGCAAAAGATCACAGGATGTGAGCTGCTATTTGTGATGGCTAGATTTTTAGGCTATAACCAGGTGAAAGTTAAGGAATTAGAGTAATACAAAACAACCTTCACCACACCATGGGGAACATATGTATATGTCAAAATGTCATTTGGACTCACAAATGTTGGTGCAACTTTCTAGAGAGCCATGGATGTTGCCTTTACTAATCTGATTAACATAATAATGGTGGTATACCAGGATGACCTAACTACATATTAAAGAAGGCAAAATACCATGTTGCACACCTTGAAAATATATTTGTTAATGCATTGTAATATGGAATTTCCTTGAATCCTAAAAGGCGTCATTTTATAGTAAGAAAGGGAAAGTTACTAGGACATATAGTGTCCAAGGATGGAGTCTAAATAGATCCAAAAAGATTGGAATCCATACATAAGATTCTTATTCTTAAGATGGTTAAATTCATCCAGTCCTATGGACAAATAAACTTTGTAAGAAGGGTATGTGTTGGATCATGATGAGCCAAAAAGTGGCAATATGTAAGCTATATGATGGTCCATGTGGCTTACGACTTTTTGTTACCCAAAATTGATAAAACGAAAAGGGTTTTTAGAGGAGATTCTCAACTTTCAACCAATATAAATTATACTTTACTTTTAATTTAATAAATAATTATTATTCATTTTCTATTAGAATTATGAATAAAGTCTTGATTGATAGGCTGATTGAAAATCATCTATAACTTTCAAATGTTATCACATTCTACGCTTTGAATAATATAGGATTAAAAAATTAAAAAATGAATTTCATGAATTTTTGACCAAGTTAAGGTGGTTAGACAGACGAGCTTTTATATTTTTTAAAAATTTAAATAAAAAATTCATAATTAATTATTTACTTGGAAAAAAATTATAAAAAAATATGCATCACATTGGGACATGAGTCCTCTAGTTATATCTAAAAGCTTATAAAAAAATATTATCATTTTATTGTGGTTAGGGTGGTCAGACAAACACCTACTTCTTATTTTTATCCTAAAACTTAAATACTACTACATTGAAATTTCATATTTTCACCAAATAGATTATTTTTTTAAAATTAAAGGTCTAGTATTTTAGAAACTACATTAAATTTGCTACAGATTCTATTTTTTACACTTTTTTGAAATAATATAGATAACTTATTCAAAATTTTACGTCAAGTTGTCTAACTCTGATTTTTTGTCTTTTTATTGCCACTTAAGGGCCTGTTTTTTCCATGATGATCCTGCACATACCCAGAAGATTCATCTCAAACTTTGTTGATATTGTCAAGCCCATTTTGAAGATGTTGAAAAAGGGGACTAAAATAGATTCGACTACAGAAGAACTAGATGCATTTGTAGCCATAAAAAGGGAAATCAAGGAAGCCCCAGTGTTGAAATCCCCTGATTTTAGTAATCCCTTTCAAATCTTCTCGTTCGCATCATACCACACCCTTACTATAGTAATGTTACAAAAGAATAATCTGGGACATGAACAACCTATATCATTTTTCAAAAAATCTCTACAAGGAGCATAATTAAATTATGATATTACAGAAAAATAGGCATATGCTCTAGTGAAAGGAATGAAAGCCTTCAAACCCTATCTAGTAGGGGAAAAAATATTTGCATAAGTTCCCAATGCTGTAGTCAAATATGTGTTTATATAGATTGAGGTCAATGGGAGGAGATGTATATGAATCAATAGAATTTAGGATTTTGATGAGACCCAAATCACCAAGTTAGTCAGAGGACAAGGATTAGCCAAATTAATGGCTAAAACAAATATTGAAGCTGTTCAAGTGTACAATTTGAGTAATGAAGATAACATGATTATTAGTATTGAGCACACACCATGGTACACTGATATTGTGTATTATCTTCAACATATGAAATGTCGTGAAGGATCTGATGATAACAAGAAAAGGATGCTTAAATTTTAGGCTTCAAAGTATGTATTTATGAAAGGGGGCCTCTATTGGAAAAATAGGGTGATGTAAGTGCTCCCTAGGCTTGCTTGCACTGCAACTAAGAGACCTAGCTTGTCTCTTCGACGAACCTAGTCTCCTCTAGGTTCTAATTGGCTTAGATGATTAACTAAGTCCAATCTTAACTCTGTTCCAAGATTTCTATCCCTTGTGCTTCACCTTGGAGGATTAACACCATTTGACAAATTCAATTCTTCTTCCTCACTTAGAAGGCTCTAAGTGCTATCTTCTCACCAACATCACTCTTCATTGTAGGGGTGTTCATCCTTTTGAGAACCTTCATAACTTTTCCAATTTGATCCCTTTTAGAAAGATATTTAGCCCTGTCCCCACTGGGCTCAAGATTTCACCATTGGAAGACCTCAAACAGGCCTAATCCTTTACCAGTCCCTTTTTGCCAATGTTTGCAAAACTTTTCCAAAGACCCTATAAATCTAAAAGCAGATTCGGATACCCTTTTGGGAGTTTTAAAAGTCTTAGTGGGGCTTATGGCTTGACAACGTCCGAACACAGGTTTTCGATAACTTAGGTTAAGTAGGGTTTATAGGTCTGACTGGTTTTCTTGCTCAAACCCCAATCAAATGAATTGATAGGATCCCAATTCTCCTATCACACCAAGACCTATTCCTGCCCCACCTGGAACTATACTTATCCTGTAGTGTACTTCACTCTCCTGCAAGAAATCCTTAATGTTTCATTTCTAGATCTCTAACCGGGCTCTGTTTGCTCGCCTAGAGACTAGTGATTAGAAAATATCTCCACTCCTTCATACTTCCTAACCCTAAAAAATATGTACAATAATGACTCCCCTAGCATTCCCACCTATCCTTAGGGGTTTTCCCAAGGCTAGACTTCATGGGGGAGCCATGAAAGCACCGACTGGTCAGGACAGGACTAGCAGGAGTTCTAAAACAAAGTAACTTAGCTAACACACTTACCTACTCTAAAACAACTTGTTTATCAAATGAAAAAGACTTATATCTATTCTATGACTATAGTCCTATCACTAAATCAAAGCATTCATTCCTTCTAATATCACTGTCTCTCCATATCACACAATATTCACACAAAATTCAGTATTTGTAGAGCTATATTTTTATTATCTCCAAAAACTTGATTATAAAAACAACTAACTCCTTCTAAGATTCGAGTCTTGGGTCATATTAGATGCCCACTCCATGATTCTAGGGCTAGTTGGTCGATCTCCACCTACAAATCTGCTCAAAGGAATCCAAAAGCAACCAAGTTGCATGTAACAAACTGTGGTAACTTCCTTGCAAACATTTGGCAACTTCCTTCATGCCTTGATCCTATTTCTTAGGACCACCATTCCCTCAATATCTCGAGGAACCAACACATTAAATGGCCTTAAGGCATCTTTACAACCACTTTAAGTGTTTAGAACAACTTAAAGACTCTAATGTCCCCTAGACAACAAATATAAAGAAACATAACCTACTAAAAATGGAAACTAGTGTGACCTTAGTCCTAGTGACTAACTCACCTAGCCCAAACAAAAACAAGACCATCTAAGGTCTAAAGCAAACATACACAAACACTCTGACTAGGCTAAGGTCAGATACAAGCCAAAATAACAAGTAAACTTTTGAAGGTTAGCCTAGGTGCTTCTGCACCATCCTCCCCAAAACAAAAGAGTTCAATCCACCCTTGGATTGAGTAAGTTGAGATCAATGCCCAACTTCTTGAATTATGATTCTTCGATCCACAGTGCATCAGCATTAGATTGACCATGCCTCTTGATCAGATGTTCCTTGTATTCTTTGGTTCTAGTCTTCTTGTAGACCCTAGTGTCTAATATACTGTCATCTTGTTGGACTGTAGTAGAAGGTAGTCTGAGTTCTTCCACATCATGGATGATTTCATTGAGGCTTTGATCCATGTCTGGTGGTGGTCCTTTGTAATGAACCAAATCTACAATGTCGAAAATAGGGGACAGTCCACTGTCTTTCGGTAGCTCCACTCTAAAAGCATTGTTTCCATATTTTGCCAAGATAGGACAGGGACCTATCCTTTTCATCTGCAACTTGTGAGGGACTCCCTTCAGTAGTCTAGATTTATTTAGATGTATCATCACTAAGTCTCCCACATTAAACTGAACTTCTCTTCTATGCTCATCCACTTTGGCCTTATGCTTCATGGTGTTTTTTGTCAATTTCTTCCTCACTGTATCATGTATCTCCTGCATTGCATAGGCAAAGTCATCAGCATATCCACTTCCTTTCACTCCATCCTTCAAGTCTCTCAACTCATACACTCCTCTAGGATGTAGGCCATACACATTTTCAAAGGGGCTCTTCCCTGTGGATCTATTTATAGTATCATTGTAGGCATATTCAGCTTGCCCAATCAACTGATCCCATGGTTGACCATACTCCTTTGTCAAACACCTTAATAGATTTCCAAGGCTCCTATTAACAACCTCGGTATGTCCATCAATTTGGGGATGGTAGGCTGATCCAAAGGACAAGTTAGTGCCTAACCTTTGCCAAAGATTCTTCCAAAAGTGACTCATGAATTTAGAGTCTCTGTCTGATACAATGCTTATAGGTAACCCATGGATTCTTACTATCTCTTTGAAGAAGAGAGAGGCTATTTGGCTGGCATCATTGGTTGTCTTACATGGCACAAAGTGAGCCATCTTGCTGAACCTATCCACAACTACATAAACACTATCCATACCTTGCCTTGTCTTGGGTAACCCAGCTACAAAATCCATACTCAAACATTCCCATGGCCTAGTAGGAATAGGTAGTGGTTGGTAAAGGCCTGCATTTGAAGAAGTGCCCTTGGCCTTTTGACATACTAAACAACTTTCCACATACCTCCTAACATCAAGATTCATCTTAGGCCAATAATAGAACCTTTGAACAAGTTCTTGAGTCTTAGTGATCCCAAAGTGACCACTCAAAGCACCATTATGCTTTTCTTGTATCAAGTTCTCTCTAATGGAACCTCTAGGAACACATAATTGATTTCCTTTAAACAATAGACCACTTTGCAAAGTATACTCAACATATTTACTATGAAAATGGTTCTTGTATTCAACACATACCTTATAAACATCTGCAAAATCTTCATCATCAGCATATAGATCCTTGAAGTGATCTATTCCCATGCTCTTCAACTGTATTTCCTGAATTGTGAGAGCTCTCCTTGACAATGCATCTGCTACTTTGTTGAGAACACCTTTCTTGTGCTTGATATTGAAGGTGTAAGCTTGTAGATACTCAACCCACTTCATGTGTTTGTGGCTCAACTTTTCTTGTGAATTCAGGAAACTAAGTGCTTGATTGTCTGAATATACAATGAATTCCTTGGGAAGCAAGTAGTGCCTCCACTTCCTTAGAGCTTGAACCAATGCATACAGCTCAAGGTCATAAGAAGAGTACTTCTTTTTGGCTTCACTCAACTTTTCAGAATGAAAAGCCACCGGTCTACCCTCTTGGCTGAGAACAACACCAATTGCCACATTGCTAGCATCACACTCAATGGTAAAAATCTTCTCAAAGCTTGGTAGCACTAAAATAGGTTGGGTAGATATCCTTTCCTTCAGCAACTCAAAGCTTTTGTTAGCATGCTCATTCCATACAAATTTAGTCTTCATGCCTCCCTTAATAGTATCCAACATAGGAGCACAAATTGCACTAAAATGCCTTATGAACTTCCTATAGTATTGAGCAAGACCATGAAAACTTCTTACCTCAGTTGCTGTCCTTGGAGTAGGCCAATTTAGGATGGCTTCTACCTTGCTAATGTCCATTTTCAGATTTCCTTGAGATAGCACAAACCCAAGGTACACCAGCTCTATCTTAATGAACTCACACTTTTCCAAATTGATCATCAACTCCTCCTCCTGTAGCTTCTTGAAAACCAGCTCTAGGTGTTTGAGATGTTCTTCTCTTGTTTTGCTATAGATCAGTATATCATCAAGATATACCACTACAAATTTTCCAATGTATTCTTTGAGGACTTCATTCATGAGCCTCATGAATGTGGAGGGGGAATTAGATAACCCAAATGGCATGACAAGCCACTCATATAGACCCTCATTAGTTTTGAAGGCTGTTTTCCACTCATCTCCCTCATGTATTCTTATTTGGTGATAGCCACTCTTCAAGTCTATCTTGCTATAGTATTTAGCTCGACCTAGACAATCCATTAGGTCTTCAATCCTAGGGATAGGGAACCTATACCTTATGGTTATCCTATTAATGGCCCTTGAATTGGTACAAAGCCTCCAATCTCCTCCCTTCTTAGGTGCTAGGATAGTGTGTACGACACATGGACTAATACTCTTTTTAATGAGACCTTGGTTTAGAAGTTCTTGTATTTGCCTAGCAATTTCCTCATTTTGTTGAGGGGTCATTTTGTAAGCTGCCTTATTGGGAAGGGTAGCTCCTGGGATAAGGTCTATCCTATGACTTATGGCTCTTTTAGGGGGTAAAGTTGTTGGTTGTCCATCACTCACTACACCTTGGTAAGTCTGCAGCATGTCTTGAATCTCCCTTGGTAACTTTGTCTTCTTGGTCACCTTGCCTTCATCTCCCTCTCTTGGTCTTAGCACCAATGCATAACCAATTCCTTCTCCTTCTTCCAAAGCTGGTAAGAATTCTTTTTTCACCCACCATAAGAACATTTGGACCTGCTGTCTTCACCTCAGCATCTTCCAACAGTGACTATATTTTGAAAGTCACATTGTCTTTCTTGAAAGAATAAGAATTCTTTCCTCCATCATGTATGGCTTGACGGTCAAATTTCCATGGTCTACCAAGGATCAAATGACATGCATCCATAGGTAGTACATCACACAAGACTTTGTCTTTATACCTTCCAATAGAGAACTCCACCCATGCTTGTTCATTTACTAACACATGTTGTCCTTTATTGAGCCAAGTGACCTTGTAAGGATTGGTGTGGGGTATCCTTGTCAACTTTAGTTTGTTGACTGCTTCCTCTGACACAATGTTATCAGTAGATCCTGAGTCAATGATGACTCTACATACTTTTCCCATCATCTTGCACTTTATCCTAAATAAAGACCTCCTTTGACTTGGCTCCTCCTTCACCAGCTCTTTGATCAAAGTTCTCATCATGAGGTTCTCACCTCCCTCAGAATTTAATGGAATCTTAGAATGTTTTTCTGCAACATTTGTCTCATCATGAACTAGATTAGTTCTCTTGTCACCACCATGTGAAGAACCACCTTTCTCTGGGCATCTATAGGTCGGGTGTCGTAGTTGATTGCAATGATAACATTTCATGTTGGCAAAGTAGTTGCCTCTTCCTCCTTGTCCACCACTTCTTCCTCTAAAGTTAGAGCCTCTTCCTCTACCACCTCTACTGGACCTTCCTTCTTGCTGCTCATTGGATTTTATGTCTCCTTGAGTTTTTGTTTCAGAAATTCTTCCACCATAACCACCTCTTTGTCCTTTACTATCCTTGCTTTTACCTTTACCTTTAGAGGTTTGGTCTTGCTTTCTCTTACTCTTCTCTTCTATCTTCAAGGCCATTTGATAACATTAGCGAATGGTTTTGAAGTTCACTAGACTCATTTCTTCTTGAATAGATCACTTGAGGCCATTCAAGTACCTTGCGAGCTTAATTCTTTCATCTTCTACTACTTTGGATCTCAAACATAGCTTTTGAAACTCCTCGGTGTAGGCTTGGACATCTAAATCTTTTTGTCTTAGATTGTGTCTCCTTCTATGCAACTGAACTTCATAGTCATCAGGAAGGTAGGTCTGCTTCACTTTGTTTACCATTCCCTTCCAAGTAACTATAGGACCTTTTCCATCCTTTTCTCTCTCATTTTTCACAAACTTCCACCAAGTAAGAGTTGAACCTCTTAGTCTAGACTTCACCACCATAAATTTTTGTGCCTCTGAGATGCCATCACACTCAAAATGGTTCTCAATGCTGTCTATCTAGTCCACAACTGAATCTGGATCCATTTGTCCACTAAATAGTGGCACACCTTCCAAAGCTTTACCACTCAATGCCTTTAGTGCCTTTAAGAATGGCTCTTCAGGAGGAACAAGGTCAGGTGTTGGTCTTTCCTCTTCCAACTCTAATTCCTTTTCCCTTGCTTCTTCTTCTTCCTTCTAATCAATTTTATCCTTTACCTTGTTTGCCTTTTCTTGGACTTCATCCAAGAGTTGCTCCATTTGAGCCAACCTTTCTCTTAGTGACTTGTTGTCTTCTTCTTGTTCTTCTACCTTCTTGGCTAACTCAGCATTAGTCACCATGTTTGTGTCTCCCTCTGGTGCATTCTCTCCCACTAATTCAATAGGCCGCAACATCCACCACAAGCCTGATCAATTCAAGCTCTTATACCAATATGATGTAAGTGCTCCCTAGGCTTGCTTGCACTGCAACTAAGAGACCTAGCTTGTCTCTTCTAGGAACCTAGTCTCCTCTAGGTCCTAATTGGCTTAGATGATTAACTAAGTCCAATCTTAACTTTGTTCCAAGAGTTCTATCCCTTGTCCTTCACCTTCGAGGACTAACACCATTTGACAAATTCAATTCTTCTTCCTCACTTAGAAGGCTCTAAGTGCTATCTTCTCACCAACATCACTCTTCATTGCAGTGGTTTCCATCCTTTTTAGAACCTTCATAACTTCGCCAATTTGATCCCTTTTAGAAAGATCTTTAGCCCTGTCCCCACCGGGCTCAAGATTTCACCATTGGAAGAAATCAAACAGGCCTAATCCTTTACCAGTCCCTTTTTGCCAATGTTTGCAAAATTTTTCCAAAGACCCTATAAATCTAAAAGTAGATTTGGATACCCTTTTGGGAGTTTTAAAAGTCTTAGTGGGGCTTCTCGCTTGACAACATCCAAACGTAGGTTTCTGATAACTTAGGTTAAGTAGGGTTTATAGGACTGACTGGTTTTCTTGCTCAAACCCCAATCAAATGAATTGATAGGATCCCAATTCTCCTGTCACACCAAGACCTATTCCTACCCCACCTGGAACTGTACTTATCCTGTACTGTACTTCACTCTCCTACAAGAAATCCTCAATGTTTCATTTCTAGATCTCTAATCGTGCTCTGTTTGCTCGCCTAGAGACTAGTGATTAGAAACGCTCTCCACTCCTTCATACTTCCTAACCCTACAACTATGTACACTAATGACTCCCCTAGCATTCCCACCTAGCCTTAGGGGTTTTCCCAAGGCTAGACTTCATGGGGGAGCCATGAAAGCACCGACTGGTCAGGACAGGACTAGCAGGAGTTCTAAAACAAAGTAACTTAGCTAACACACTTACCTACTCTAAAACAACTTTTTTATCAAATGCAAAAGACTTATATCTATTCTATGACTACAGTCCTATCACTAAATCAAAGCATTTGTTCCTTCTAATATCATTGTCTCTCCATATCACACAATATTCACACAAAATTCAGTATTTGTAGAGCTATATTTTTATTATCTCCAAAAACTTGATTATAAAAACAACTAACTCCTTCTAAGATTCGAGTCTTGGGTCATATTAGATGCCCAATCCATGATTCTAGGGCTAGTTGGTCAATCTCCACCTACAAATCTGCTCAAAGGAATCCAAAAGCAACTGAGTTGCATGTAACAAACTGTGGTAACTTCCTTGCAAACATTTGGCAACTTCCTTCATGCCTTGATCCTATTTCTTAGGACCACCATTCCCTCAAGATCTTGAGGAACCAACACATTAAATGGCCTTAAGGCATCTTTACAACCACTTTAAGTGTTTAGAACAACTTAAAGACTCTAATCTCCCCTAGACAACAAATATAAAGAAACATAACCTACTAACAATGGCAAATAGTGTGACCTTAGTCGTAATGACTAACTCACCTAGCCCAAATAAAAACAAGACCATCTAAGGTCTAAAGCAAACATACACAAACACTCTAACTAGGCTAAGGTCAGATACAAGCCAAAATAACAAGTAAAATTTTGAAGGTTAGCCTAGGTGCTCCTACACCATAGGGATATTGTTTTGTTGTTATGCCTAGATGAAAATCAAGCAAGGAATATTTTGAAGGAAAGGCATGAAGGATCATGTGGAGGGAATTTCTCAATGAAAAATACTGCACATAAGGTGTTAAGGGCGGGATACTACTGGCCTATAGTTCTCAATGATGCTTATGATTATACTAGGAAAAGTGAATCATGTCAGAAGTTTTTTAGGAAGTTAAAATATCAAGGGGAATTACCTTTAAGGCATTTGCAAGTTGAGGCTCCATTTCACCAATGGGGGATTGATTTCATAGGAGAGATTGCAGAAAAATCTAGTGGAGGACATAGATGGATATTAGTAGTCACATAATACTTTACAAAGTGGGTGGAAGCTATACCTACCAAACAAGTAACTAGTAAGGTTATAAAAAAAAATTTATTGGAAATTATTCACTAGATTTGGACTACCAAAAAGAATTATCACTAATAATGGGATGTTCTTTAGGTCAAATGAATTCAAAGGATTTTACCAATCCTATGGTATAGTAATCTCATATTCCTCATCATATCACCCGTAGGCAAATGGGCAGGTTGAATCTAGAAACAAGAGCATCCTAAAGAACATAAAAATAATGTTGGATAATAACAAAAGGCTTGGGATTTCAAGTTCAGACTTGCCTTATGGGAAGATAGAATCACTGTTAAAAAAGGCCATCAAAAAATCACCTTTTGAAGTTGTGTACGGGACTCAAGCTAGGCTCCATTTGTATAATTTGTTACTAGTATGTAAGTTAATCTTGCAAGAAGATTTAGATGCTCCTGAACCTATGGAGGATAGGATTGAAGAGTTAATGGAACTTGATGAGGTTAGGAATCAAGCTCAACAAAACAATAAGAAGAAAAAATTACAAATGAAATACCTATATGACAAAAAGGCTAAAAACAAAAAAATTGAAGTAAATGACATGGTTCTCATGTGGAATGCTAGGATTCAAGACAAAGGGAAGCATGGGAAATTTGAAGCTCTATGGTTAGGACTATTTTTCATTGTTGGCGAGGGTGGTGAAGATTCATATTACCTCTAGAACATGACAGGAGAAGAACAAGAATTGCCAGTGCATGGAGAATTCTTGAAACATTTATTTTCGTAATTTTCCATACACAATAGTCTAGGAGAAGGTCGAGAATTACATGTGCATTGAAAATTCTTGAGAAACCTCTTCAAATGATTCTTTTCCATGCACAATATAATAAGATTCCACTCTACTTCCATTTCCCACCATTCCTAAATTCACTTTCATTTCCATACCATATAAATAAGACACTTGGTCTGCTTCCCCAAATACTTGGATCCTTCCTATACCCACAAGTGGTATACATCCCCAATCGGAGCCACTATTAGAATTGGAAAAATCTCACATTTTTAACTAGCCTTCACCCACCTATCTTCCATGCACCACAAAAATTTTCCACACCTTAATTTCATGATCAATACAAATTGTTGAAATTTATGTGACAAGATCCATTTTACAACCCATGTTAACTAATGATCCCATTAGTATGTCCTTTGATATGTAAGAATCTCTCTGATCATTGCTAAGAAAAATATTTGAGAGAAATTGTTCCTTATCAGGAAGAACATGTGCATGTATTTTCGATCAGCAAGTCATAGCCCTTCATTTGAATATTTTCTACATAACGGGAAGAGGTGAATCAAGCTACAACAATCAAAGGCCCCAAAGATAATATGTGTGCATAATCGGGAAGATAATTCCCAACGTTTCACTGATGAAAAATTATCAGCAAAACTAAGGTGATCGGAGTGAAGTTTTCAAATCATACTGAGCTCGAGTGTCATGCTGATGGAAACCCCATTAGGAAGAAACATATATACTTCCACCGATAAAAAAAAAAGAACCATTGTATTAGAGAGACATGTATGATCGAAGTGGGTTCCTTAGATCTCCCTAACCATGTGGGTTATGTCGATGAGAGAAGTGTTTGAGGAAAGTCTCTCTGACTTATCCCAATGAATGAAGCGGTGGAGGAAATACATCGAGGAGACCAAGTACATTGGAAAGGAATTTTATTCTCTCAATGATGGTACATGTCAGCTTGACGGTAACATGGAATGGTCATAATTTTTCGGAAAGACACCAGGCAATAATCAAAATAATTTATAATGATCCAGACCACCTTGATATCGGGTAAACTTCATAATGTTCTCCCAGAAATAATAAGATTTGAGAAGCAAGAGAGAAGGAAGTTGTATAGCATCGGTAAAAGTAATAAGTGGTCTTCCCGACTAAATATGAGAACTAAAGGGACACTTCACATCGAAGGGACATTTAGTTATGTCTTGGCGATCAACTATGAATGCATAAAAAAAGGTGGCGGTGAATAAAGCACATAGATCGGCCTGAGATTAGAAGGGTTTCACCGATGCAATCTTCTTGTATCACTCTAACATTTCAAAATTTGAAAATCCTGTTGCATTCATTTCTAGTGGTGGACATCAATTTCCACATGAATGAACCTTATATAAATATTATTTGAATGAAAAGAGATTGAACCAAAGGAATTTTCAGAAGTTGTAGCGGGAAGGACAGGAGATCAAGCGAGAGTAAAGGAATTTAGTGCGCCTAGAGACATACAAGTAAGTATACAAAGTTTCTCTACAATTGATAAATTATAATTCAATTGTGCCACATTGTAGTGAAATACAATGAAAGGTTCAAGCTCTACAAAACCAAAAAATAGGAAGCAACAAGTAGAAAGTAGCTAGTCGAAAAACAAGAAATATAAAACCGAAACGGGGCCAAAATTGAAAACAAAAAAATTAAAATTAAACCAGGATCTCATTGATAAATTTCTTGGTTCAAGACAAAAAGCTAGGAGGTCTGCACAATTAAGGGTTGATGTAGAAATACTAGAGGAAAAATGCAAACATATAGGTGATGTGTGGATGCCCATTAGGGGATATGAATTTTTCATGTCTCATTACTGTCCCAGAAGTAGATTTGAACTAGTCTATAACCCCTAGAATTTCAATTGATGAAATTTGGTTGTTCCCAATGTCTTTGTGAATGTAGAGCTCATAAGACTTTTGGCAAAGAATTATACATCAAACCTTAAAGCCATTTGCAACTTGCAAGGTAAACCTTTCATACATATATCCAAAATTCCACTTTGTGAAGTTCTCAACCTAGATGACATGTGACCAACCCATAGTGCATGAGGATTTGGAAAAGGAGTACTAGAGAATGTATGCTACCTACAAAGGATGGAGTTATCGTTACACTGGCCTCGAAAATATAGAAACCTAGTACCACTTGAGGATGGTGACGGACCTCCATTCCATGTTGATTTGTTCAAGCCCTATTTAAAATACACTTACTTCTCAGTGGGTCAAGTAATGGGAACAACTTGGTCTTTGAATTTATGTATCTAGGGATAATGGTGATCGCTGCAGACATAAAATGTCACAAAGCAAGACCTTTCGATTATGCTTCACACATTGCTAGAGGGATCGAGTTAGAGCTAAGAACCATCAAGAATGGTTCTCCCATAGTGCACTTTAAATATTATTCCCCTCTCATGCACATGATATTGTACTATGGACAGGAGTTAGGAATGTGGCCAGAGAATTGAGAATCATACAGTTGGATAAAGAGGATCACCCATTAGCAGTACAATTATGGACCTCCATTTGGGACAATAGGTTTACCAATTCTAGCTATGTTTATTTTGACGAATACTTTGTCAAGATACTCTATAGGTTTTATGATCACCCTTGTGATTATTTTTTATCTAATGAAATCAAAAGATTCTTAAGGCCCAAGGATTTCAATGGATCATGAACTATGGGTCATAATTGGGGTGATTGGTATTGCTATATTGATTCCACTATGATCAAAATTTATGGTTTTGAAGACACACCTTTCCTATTACCCAAAAATATTCCAGATAGGATTGCATATCTAGAGATTGTCAGGCAATTGGATTATTCCAATGTCATGAACCTGAGTGCATATGAAAAACAGTCATTCATCCCTAGTACACTACATTTTGGGGATTTCACTATGGTGTCAAAGGAAGGATATGATCTTATTTTAGATAAATTTTCACATTTCAATATGAAGAAGGGTAGACCAAGGAAGGGATTTGATCCCAAATTTTTTATTGACTTTACAAGGAAAAAATAGAATTTAGGTGGATATGTTCACATACCATATCCTCGTGATGATATTATCAGGAACATGGAAGAAAAGAAGGTTGAATTGGAAATTGATAACTATAATAGAGAAATGGAACAAAAGATGAAGGAGATATAGGAAGCAAAAAAATTGTCCTCTGGTAGTGAGGAATCGTCTAATGACACTAAACCCCAAGGCCAACCTGATAAGATCCCCAAGTTGAGGATTGAAGAATATCAACCTCCAAATAGATAACATGAAGTTGGGGAATCATCTGATACAAATACTAGGAAATTGGCCTATAAGTCCTTTGTCTCAGATGACCAGTTCATTAAGTCTCCTGAATTTAACTCATTTTTGTACAAACAAAAGGGGAAAACAATAATGGAATCAGCCACAGACATCACACCCAGTAATGAAAGCCAATTTCTTAACACATTGAAGGTGGATGTAGAGAATTAAATGAAGAACATAACTCTAGAGAAAGGAAGAAAACTATTAGAGGAGTCTGGTGTGATGATCTTTCCTGGTTTGGACTTAAACTATGCTCTTGTTTTTAATATTTTTTTACATAACAATGGTGCCAAACACAAGCTCGGTCTAGAAGGGGTAACAAAGGTGCACACTGGGTCAAGATGCAACCCTGATGAAAGTTCTCTTATGATCTGGGCTTTATACCCCCCACATAATAAATCTATGATTATTGATACTGAGAAGGAATTTGGTCATGTGATGAAATTAAAAGTAGGATAAATTGATCTTGTGGTCACAATTGAAATTGGAATAAATGTAGCCAAAATGAACAAGGCTCAGATTCAAATGTTATTCAAAGAATGAGATATGTACAAGTTGAATAGTGAGAGAATGCTCAAAGAAAATTATTTTCAGAGAGATGTAGTCAAGGACACATTCAAAGGATCCACTAGAATGATAACTCAAGGAGAAGGTTCCCAATCAAAGGACAAAAGTGAGGAAGTACAAATGAGGAATCAACAAGTACACACTCAAGTGAGCAAGGCCAGATTTGACACAATTTTTGCATTATTTCAGAAGAGGCGCACTAATATGATGATTTGATGGATAAGTTATGGGTAACTCATTCCAAAAGTCACACTTCCATTCAAGAACATAAAAGGATAAATGACATGCTTCAAGAAAAGCTCAAATAAATACAAAAGATAAAATATTCTGGTATTGGAGCCATTACAACTGTTGAGGACATGGTGAGGAAACGTAAGGACTATTACAAGGAACTTCAAGCAGATGCCAAGGAGTTTATTGATGCTTCTAGTGAAGGTGTGCCTAAATTTTTTAGAGATAATGGAGAAATAAAAGGTCAAAGTGAATGGATGAAATATTGCTTGTTGATACTATAGGGAGCCTTGGAAGCAGCTAAGAATGAAGATCCAACATTAGAAGAAGCCTACGAGCGTTTGGAGAGGATGGTCATTATCGAAATTGCTGCAAGGAATGTTGTAGAGGATGTTGATACACACTTGAGTAAGGAATATTTATATCATATAATACAAGTTCATTTGTGGCTAATTAGAGCTTAATGTTAATATTTTATGTATTTTTAAAATCCCAAAAGATACTTATGAAGAGGTATACCCTCTTCAAGATATTTCTATATATGTTGAACATGTGATGATTGAAGGAGACCATCATCACATCATTTTTAATTGAGAATAGGTATAATAAGAAGATAGATTGAAAAATCTTTCCCATCCATTTCATATAAAAGAATCTTGATATAATGCATATCATTTGAAGATCAATACATTGGAGAAGGTTATGCATAATTACTGATTTTCTTTCAAGTGTTCAATTGTTGTGTGGATTTATATGCTTATATGTTATTTGGTTGTCTCCAAAGTGGTTGTTTATGTTATTGAAATCGAATGTGTGGATATACATTTAATTTTTCAGTACACATTTTTTGTAGTTGTGTGGTGTTGTTGATTGGTTTATGTGTGTAAAAGAATTAAAATTCCTTTTAAGAACTTTGATTTAATAGGTTGTTTTTTGGATTAAAGTCCTTTTGAATAGATCATCTTAATTGGTTTCCCTTCACATCTGAATTAAATCCCTTCACAAATTTGCAGTAGAATAAGGGGATATCACTAGGATCACTAAGAAGAGTCTAAATAACTGACCTACTTGCACGTTTGCACAAAGTGCAGACATTCAAAGTGTCCAATTATTCGAGTTAAGATGAAAAGGTAAATATACCCATCTTACAAAATCCTATCTCCATAATCATCACCGACTTCTTGACTCCATTCACCCAATAGTGTAGGAATTGATCATTTTAAAATAATCTCATACAAACTTTATGCATACACTAGATTATCAAAATATTCTCAGTAGGAAGTAGTAACTAGTATTGCATCTACTTCACCCCCATGTTCCATTGTGAGTATATTTCTTATATTAGATATCATAGCCTTCAAAGTATGACATATCACTCAGGTACACCCACCTAGGTTTAGCAGAGTCTAAAGAGTAGGAGGTAAGCAACCTTGTTTGTCTCGTTCATTACCCAAGAGTGTACTAAGAGCCTTGTACCCTCTTAAGGTAAAAAACCTACAATTTTGAGACCTAACAAGTCTACCTACCTCTTCATATATCATCTCACATCTCCCCCCTCTACTCTCCTCCCCATATCTATTTTTCTCTATCTCACTTACCTATCTCACCTAGATCTACCTCTCTCTCTATCGAACATCTCTTTCTCTCTCCGCTATCTACCTCTCTCTCCATCTCGAGTTATTATATATATCCCCTTCCTGCCTCTCCCCTCATTCCTCCTTATATACCTCTCCCTCCCTCCCTATCTAGATCTCTCTTTTCTCTATCTCAAATCTCTCTCTTTCTCTGCCTCTCTTCTCTCTATCTCACCTCTCTCTATCTCTCTCATTTCTATCTCTCCTCTCTCCCTTTAATATTTCAAAATTATTCATTTGTTAAGGTGTAAGGCCTATGGTTTATGATGGAGGGTTGAGAATGAGGGTTTAGGTATTAAAGTTAATTATGTTGGTTTTAGTGTTAAATTATTAATGTTGAGTTTCAAGGTTTAACATATAGGGTTTAGGTCGTAGGGTGTAGGGTTTATGGTTGATAATATAGGGTATAGGGTTTAGGGTTGAGAGTATATGATTGAGTTATAAGGTTTAGGTTTGAGCGTATAGGAACCTTGAGGGATGAAGATATAAGTTTTATGGTAGAGTGTATAGGTTTTATGACCTAGGGTTGATTGTAGGGTTTAGAGTTGAGGGTATATGATATAGTGTATAAGTTTGATGGTATATCGTTTAGGATTGATTTTATAGGGTGGAGGGTTCATCCCTAGAATTTATGGCCTAGGGTTGTCAGATACGGTTTAATAGGGTTGAGTGTATATGGTCAAGAGGGTTTATTATATAGGCCTTAGATTCTAAGGTTGAGGGATAGGGTTTAGGGTCAAGAGGGTATGGGGTATAGGGATGAAGGTTGAGGGTTTATACTATAGGATTTAAGGCCTCAGGTTGAGAGATAGGGTTTAGGGTTGATGGTATAGGGCATAAGGTTTAGGGTTGAGGGTTTAGGGTATATGGTTCATGTTTGAGGGTATAGGGGTTAGGGTTTATGGTTTATGGTTTAGGGTATATGGTGTAAGGTTGATTATATGGTTAAGGGTTTAACCAATTCATTTTATTTCCTAGGGCTGATGGATAAGGTTTAGTGAAGTAACAATACATAGAGTTTAGTGTTGAAGGTATAAGGTCTAGGGTAGAGTGTATAGGCTTTATGACCTAGGGCTAAGTGTAGGGTTTAGGGTTGAGGGATATGGTTTAGGGTTGAAAAGTTACTTTGAATAACAAATATAAATAATTAAGATGAAAATGAAATGATGATAAGATTCTTAGAATAACAAATATAAACACTTAAGATGAAAATACAATGATGAGAAGATGCTTAGAATAAAAAATATAATTAGGTGTATTTGGAATACAATAATTGAACTACAATGTAGAGAGCACTTTATTTGATAATTAATGTGATACTATATAGCAAGGTATGAGGAACCAAGGTGACAATGTATATTGCCTAACACAACAAATACATAGATTGATGGTATAACATTTAGGATTAAGTGTATGGGGGATTGAGGGCCTATGGTTGAGGGATATGGTTAGGGTTGAGGGTATGATATAGGGTTTAGGATTGAGTGTATATGGTTGAGGGTTTATTATATAGGCCTTAGGGCCCAATTTTGATGGATAGGGTTTAGGGTCAAGAGGGTATATATGGTATGGGGTTGAGGGTATAGGGTATAAGTTTTACGGTTGAGGGTATAGGGTATAGGATTTAGGGTTGAGGTTTGAATATATGGTTAAGGGTTTAACCTATTGGATTTAGTTCCTACGGTTGAGGGATAAGGTTCAGGGAACTAATAATACAA
Source organism: Sequoiadendron giganteum (assembly GCA_007115665.2). Lineage (NCBI taxonomy): Eukaryota > Viridiplantae > Streptophyta > Pinopsida > Cupressales > Cupressaceae > Sequoiadendron > Sequoiadendron giganteum. The sequence goes on along the minus strand of CM021100.1, from coordinate 910,658,671 downwards.
GGTATATGGTTTCAAGTTATGGTTATATGTTGGAAAATGTACTTTTAGTGTGTTGTCATTGATTTCAAGTTATGTTACTTATGCATGCACTTATATTGTTCCCACTTGAAGAATTGTGATTGATGACCTAATGCGGACTTTGGTACACAGTTGTACCTTATCTTTGTAATTTTATGTTTGATGTGAAAGTTTTTTGAGTTTTTTTCCTGATGAGAGTCTCCACATGAGATATGAAAGGAATTACATGTAAGTCTCCAAATTTTCTAAGGAAAAAAGTTTGGCACCACATGGGCTATGTCTAATGCTCTACATATCTCCACAAATGAAGATATGGTCTTGTGGTTTGAATAATAACTCTATATTATTGTGAGGTATGCATATTCTAAGTTAATATGCATAAATTTTACTATAGAGTGTTCCAATGTTATAAAAGTGTGCACATGTTAAGTTCTAGTGAATGATTGTTAAAGAAGAACTAAATGTCTCCACACTTCACTGCATCAAAATTTTTGCCTTATGGTTTAGATTTATGATTCTAAAGTTTGTGTGTCTACTCAGTCCAAGTTCCAAATGATTTGGTGCACCACCGATGTTTCTATATATGGTAGTTTGTTATCTATATTTTTGCAAACTAGTAGATTGGTCTTTCGGTGTTCAAATGACTTGTAAAAAAAAAAAAATCTTGAAGTTGTGCAAAATAGTTTTGAGAAGCATGATTGGGCCTCTGCATGTTCTCTGGATGGTATGCAAGATGATATTTAATCCTCTCCTATACCATAGTCTATTTAAAGCTGATATATTGATCTCTAAGTGTTTGTGCTAGCATGAAATGTTTTAAAATCACAAAAAGTGTTGTCAAAAGCCATATTAATATGTTGGAGTGATTTGCATAGAGTTTCTTGGTCTCTCTGATACTACCTTGGTTTGGAATTGATGTTTGATAGTTTACATGATTTTTAGTTCGACTTGATAGGATGTGTTGCTTGTACCAAGTGTCTGGATTTGTGCATTATTTTTGTAAATGTGTTACATGGAAAATATATCCTGAATATCTTTCAACTTGAACCACTTGAGATTTCCTACTACTACAAATGTTTTTGAATCTGACTTGTTCTTATTAATTTATATCTTATATTACATGTTTGGAATTGACAAGGAGAAACCTTTTAAAGGTTGCGAAGGGTATAAATAGAAGATAAAATATTTTGAGAAGTTGTGTGTGTATTATGAATGTTTTGATCAGACAATATGCAAATGGGAATTTTGCAAAATATCTCTTGATAATGAAATGTGGCAAAGATCTGTTCTAAGAGATAAATAGTAACTATATATGAATTTTTGAAGAAGAATGTGTGAATTTATATGGGAAATTGTGTTGAAGGTAGTGATCCAAATGCAATAGACCTTGTTGAAGATATATGTGAATTTACCAAAGTCAATGAGCTGGAGGTAATAGAGGAATTGATATATTCTAGTTTCATGTTGAGGTTGTGAACCTCTATTTTATGTGTTGTATTGAGAAAGGAGTAGAGAAATTACTTTGGTTAAAGATAATAAAAACCTCTTGTAAAATTTATTTTATTTGTGAGGTTGGATTTGGATAGTAGATTCAAGAAGCTTGCTCACCATGGTTTTTCCCTTGTAGGGTTTTTCACATAAATCTGGTGTTATGGTTGTATGCCTTTGTTTTCTTCTTCTTTTCACATTTTAATTGGTAAATTGTTGATGAATGGAAATAATTTTATTAAGTACTGATTCACCCTCCTTAATAATTTTTTGTGTTCAACAATTGGTGTCAGAGCCAAGTTCCTTGATATAGCCTAACAGTTGAGGTAGATCTTGAGTAGAAGACATGGGAACTGAGGAAAATAAAAATGATAAGAATCCTTCAAAGGTTAAGAAGCATGAAGATATGGTATAATTTATTGAAGAAGATTTTGAAGTTAACTTTGAAGGAGAATTTAAATTTCAGCATTGGGTGATCTAAATATTGCTAGAAGAGAAAGTTGAAAATTGAAGATCAAACTCAAAGAATCAAAAGAGATAATCATCAATTTCAAAGTTCAAGTTGAAGAATGTAAAATGGTTGTAGATTTTCTGAATAATAAGCTAAATGAAAAATTAGTTGAATGCTCCACACTTGAAGAAGAATTTATTTCCCTGGGGAAAGAATTTGAGAAAGAAAAGGATCAAATAGACAAAGGTCTAAAACTCAAGAAAATATCTAACACTATTGTTGATATATAATTTTTCAAAGATCTATAAAGGATAAGAGTGGTCTTGGATTTGAAAAGGGTCAGAAATCAAAGGCTAATATTATTGAAATAAAAATAGAAAAGGACTCAGTTGAAGATTCTAAAAAGATCAAAGATGAAAGGAAGAAATTGGATGATGGTTTCATAAAGGTCTGCAATCAAAAGAAGGGAATAAATAAATCTCCTCCTAAATAGACTACCACTACCAGGTTCTCTCGATCCTTTCATGTTTACTATTATTCTTGCAAAAAAAATTCTCATAAGGCTAGCAAATATAGAACTAAGGCAAGAAGAGATGATTATATATGAAGAAATATTTTGTGCATTCAAGACATAATTCTATGGTGTCTCATTCCTTTTATGGCTACTACTATGCATGCAATAAGTTTGTTCATAGGGTTGCTAACTATAAAACTAAAATAAGGAGAAATGGTTTAGCCCTTGAATATAGTTTTTTTTTGTTATAATTGCAATACCTCTAGAAACAAAACAAGATTCTACAAAAGTGGTTATGTGAAACCACATGATTTGAAAAAGAAGATAGATGAAAAATTGGTAGTTGCAAAAGTTTGCAGAAAGAAACAAGGGAAAGATAATGAAGTGAAGAGTGACACTATAATGCCCCACTAAGGGACCCAATACATTAAAACAAAAAACCTCAAAACATCATGCCAATAATTTTTTTCAAGAAACTAAAGTGACACTAACTAATGCAACTCAACAAATTAACATGGATAACATCATTACATTAACATCATATCATAATCACATTATGACCTAAAATTAACATTAATCATAGCCCACTTACACCCCTATCCACCATGGTCCCCTAACATTGCTACTACGACACATCTACACTAACTAATTCTATAGAAAGAAATACGATACACTAAGAACAGATATAATCAATTATTTGAATGTAAATTAAATCTCATACATCAAATTACATATGATAACATAACTTAATTATAATTAAACCTCATATAACACTATGCCAATATGAACCTAATCCTAATCAAATCCATGAAATAGGTACATAAAGATATATCACATCTACTATTAAGTTCATATGCACATAAATACAACATTCCTACGTTAACCTTTCCATTACATAATAGACAACAATAAATATATCTTCAATATTACATCAATTTATTTAAATTTCTTTGACAAGTATGCTACAATGTACAAGATTCATTTATCTGAGAGGTACATATATGTAAAATACATATTGGACACAATTTTCTTAGAAATATCATCTACACCATTAAACCAACTCTAGAATGAAGTGGAAGGAAAGACTCTCCATGTTGCACATGAACTGTACCATCTAAATCCCAATGAATGGTTGGAAAATACCACCCTACCAAGTGGAACCCTGAGGCCCACTCCCTTCATGCTAGGAGAAAATAATAGGTCCCCACACACAAGCAAGCAACAAAAATAGAAAGTGTCTAACACTAAACATCCAAAGGAGACTACCTAAAACAAGAATCAACCAAAAATCACAAGGAATTTCATAAAGACTTTAAGATACTTCCAGAGGCCCAACACCTAACAAAAATGGATAGGAAACCCAAAAGCTAATAATTATACCACAACACATATAATGAAGCAAACTATATCATTTTCACAATCTTATAACATGATACCCAGCTTTAATTTCTCTTTCTTAGCAATTCATAATCAGGACCAACAATGCATAACCTTTGTACAATTGATCCTTACATAGTGTAGAAGCCCCAACACAAGATTTCACAATTAGGAAGGGATTTTCAACATACATATAGTAAACACATTCAAGCATAGATGGTAAAACACAATATAGATCAAAGGATAGAGCTATATCCTCCTATGTAACCTTTGGAACTGAGCTAAATCCCTCTTGACAGCAGGCAATACTTCCAACCATAAAATAGTCAAATGAAGTCAAAATCCAAATCCGTCAAAAACCCATTTCAGATTGGACCCTCGACTACTCAACTTGAAAGGTAGAATTGACCAAAAACAACTCAAAAATTAACAAAATGTGAAATAAACAAAAAACCTCCCTTAAAAACCCTCTTTTCAGCATACCCAGTTATAGTCAAACATCCAAAATAAGAAACCCAACATATAGCCGCATTTCATCACTTGAAAGAAACACTTAAAAACATTCAAATAACATATTCTATAGCTTCAATATAAATCTCTATGAATTTAAAATACACAAAATTATAAATTAAGTACATAACCTACCTGGGAACATGAAAATTTTGAATGCTTGAGAAGCTGAAAATTTGAAGAAGCTTTCCAAACCCGGATCTCTAATCCAAAGAACGATCAAAAATCAGAATTCCACACAATCTAGCAGCAAACCCATTTGCCTCAAACCACAATTGAAGCCTACTTGTATGGTATTACATTTTTCCCCCTTCTCACACATTTCTTATTCCCTTTTATATCTTCATATTTATATGAAGAGATACATCCTTTAAAACATTCATAACTCCTCTTAAATAATAATTTCTACATTTTCAAACTTGATCATTTCCATTTTACACATCATATTTGTATCCTATACACACTTCTATCTTGGTTAATCAATCTTCCTTTCTATTATGTGCATGTATGTATTTGTATCTTTACATATTAATGGAGTTGCATATCTTTCAAAAGAGATAAATCTTTACAAGGATGCCTTTTTGTTAAGACTAATTGTTTCATTTCAATACTTTTTCTTTCTCCTTAATAACTTCCTTTGAACGATCTTCTATTATTTTATTATTCTTTAATGGCCATATCTCTTCAACATGTCTCTTGACTATTCTTAACCAAATCTTAAATTAACAATATTAATTCACTTTGTTCTTCTATATTCCTCTTATTTATTTCATGCTACATATTCTAATGTCATACACTTCTGTAAATGATAATACCTTCCTCCCTTTTTTTAATTCTTTACTCACTCTTGAATGACAAAAATTTCCCACACAACTCCCAACTAAAAAGGAAACCCGAAATGAGACTTCACTCCAGCAAGAGTTTCAAAAATAATTAATTAATAAATAAATTCCAATTCGAAATTCCTTTTCAATCAAATAAACACTAATTTATTTTTAATTCCATTTCTCAATAAAATAAAAATTATTCAATAAACCACAATTAAATAATCAAATGGTCTTTTTTTCCAAAATTAATAAACAATAACATAATGATAATAAACATAACAAGAAACAATAATGAAAATAATGATATGCACCTACTAACATAACAACTAATTAATATTAACATTTAGCAATAGTAAATAATACCCTTACATAAATAATAATAATAATCTAGTATCCCCTTGCACCAATAATAATAGCATACATAGTGACATTATAACACATAATAGTCTATGCACATTAACATAATACCTTATTGGTGCAAAGCCATGACAATATTAAATCACCTCCTTCACACATATAATCATAATAATATTAATAAACAATATTCACTCACACCAAAGAATAACCCTAGCAATATATATACATACATACATATATATATATATATATATATATAATAACATTAAATCACTCTTTAACACAAACATGACAATTATAGTTACCATCAACATATCCGACATAGAAGCTAACTTCACTTAAATAGGTCACAATCAGAGACTAAGAATAAACCACAAAATAGCTTCTTACTGAAAGGAGACTTTCACATCAAAACATAAATAATGAGAATTATCACATTAGTGACTAACTTGAATTACTAAAGGACTTAGCACCATTTGAATTGAATCCATACTCAAAGCTAGAAATTGGAGTTACACATTCACATAACCCAATAGAAAAATTCACACAAGTGCAACACTCCAACCATAAGGTATAGGAGATCGAACATTGTTCCATGACAACTCGGAAAGGAGGTCACACACTGAATCAATTATCCTTAATTGGGGAGAATGGCTAGGGTTAGGGTATATTTTGGGCCTAGATGCTATCTCCTCAACCACAATTGGGATTAGAAGCATGCTTAAACCTGCTAATTCAGGTGGAGATGTAGCCTAGTACCTATTCACTCAAGCATAAAATTTAGAGAACATATTCAAAATAGTTGAAGCACTAGGAAAGGAACTCTAGCAATAATATCTCATTCCCGTATGTCCCCAGAAACTGTCATGTACTCTGGAACAATAACTTGCAGAAAAGAAATCCAAATCATCTGAAAAATTGAAATATGAAAATTGAACATGTCCACAATGAAATCCTAGGTACGCAAGATCTGGCGAGCAAACATGAAGAAACACTGGATCTACCAACTCGAACTAGAAAAAAACTGAATGAAAATATTTTTGGTTGATGCGAGATTTCCAAGAACAAAGGATGCTCGTGCATCAGACATCTGGGGTTAATGAAAAGTGAGCCTCTCACTTTGCAAGGGCCAAAGGAAAACCAATACGGTCTACTCAGCCTGAGAGATCCAAGAAGAATCCTCCACTGGTCTACCCTTCAATTTCATCAAATATAACTTGTATTGTCTTCCACGAGTCCTCCTTCCATCTCTAACATCCAAAATCTCTTCTACCTATTCTGATTGTTGTTTAGGAATTTGTTCTTCCAACTTCATCTTGTTGTCTTCACTAAATTTTTCTTCATGGTACTGATGTAGATCTACAATATTGAGTATAGGTTATATACCCGTGTCATCTGGTAACTCCATTTCATAAGCATTTCCTAAATCAATTTCTTCAAAATCCTACAGGGTCCAAACTTCCTCATTTTCAATCTACTGTATGTTCCAAATAGAAACCTTTCCTTCCTCAAATACACCATCACTTCATCTCCAACTTCAAACTCCTTATGTCTCCTCTTTTCATCTGCTTTCTCCTTATACTTTCGGTTCATATTTTCTAAATGTTGTTTTACTTGAGTAGGCATTGTCTTCATATGTTCTACAAATTATTCTACTTTTGCACTTATTTTATCTTCATTACCGATGTCTCTCAACTCTAATATACCTCTAGGATGAACTCATTTAACAAACTCAAAAGGTGTCTTTTCAGTAGTCTTGTTCACTGAATTATTGTAGGAAAACTCTGCCTGTGCTAGGGCTAGGTCCCAACTTCTAGTGTTCTACCCAACCAAACATCTCCACAAATTTCCCAAAATTTAGTTCACTACCTCTATCTCTCCATCTGTTTGTGGGTGAAAATTAGAACAAAACTTCAAATCTATCTTCAATTTTCTCCAAAGTGTCCTCCAAAAGTAACCCACAAATTTTGTATCACTATTTGAAACAATACTCCTAGGTAATCCATGCAATCTAACCACTTCTCTGAAAAACAAATCTGCTATATTTACTACATCAGTCATCTTCTTACAAGGTATGAAATGTGCCATCTTAGAAAAAATTTCCACCACCACAAATACTGAATCATTACCTCTCTGTGTCTTAGGCAAACCATGTATGAAATCCATGTTGATATCCTCCCAAGGTCTTTATGGTATTGTCAAAGGTTTATACAATCCAACATTTTGACTACTCCCTTTTGCAACTTGACAAACTCTACAACTCTACACAAATTTCTTGACATCCTTGTGAATCTGTGGCCAAAAGTATTTCTCACTCACCAACGCTATTGTCTTATCAATTCCAAAATGTCCTACCAAACTTCCACTATGTTTCTCTTTTACCAAGTTATCCATCATTGAACTTTGGGGTATACACAATTGGTTCCCTTTAAACATGTTCTCTTGAGTGAAATAATCCAACCATTGACTTCTATCCTCCAAAACTGGTTCTTTACATGCTCTCCAAGTTTTTACAAAATCCGGGTCTTCCTTATACAAGCTCTTCAATTCATCAAAGCCTAATACCTCCACTCTCATTTGTGCCAGTAAATTCCTTCTTCTACTCAAAGAATCAACAACTCTATTTGACTTTCCACTCCTGTGCTTCAAAAAAAATTATAACTCTGCAATAAATCTACCCATCTCATGTGTTTCTAATTGAACTTACCTTGACTGTTCAAATACTATAAGGACTGATGATTTGTATATAACACAAACTCCTTAGATAACAATTAATGTCTCCACTTTTTCAAAGCTTGAACTATGGCATATAACTCTTGATCATACACTGAATATTTTCCCCTTGCATCATTCAACTTTTCACTGAAATAGGCTACAAGTCTTCCTTCTTGACTTAACACTAATCCAATTGCATTTCCACTTGCATCACAATCCAATTGAAATACCTTATCAAAAAATGGAAAATCCAACAGAAGCTACTATGTCACCTTATGTTTCAATAACTGAAAACTTTTGTCTTCTTTAGATGTTCATCTAAAATCCTTCATGTCTCCTCTCATTATCTTTGTTATAGGGTTACAAATAGAACTAAAACTCCTAATGAAATTTTGGTACAAACTAGCCAATCCATGGAAGGATCTTACCTCCCCAATGCTTTCCAGTGTAGGCCACTCAATCATAGCTCTCACCTTCTAAGGATCCATCTACTGATATCAAAAATCCTAGATATACTAATTCTTCCTTTATGAAATTGCACTTGCTTATGTTTATCAACAACTGTTCTTCTTTAGCCTCTGCAAAACTTGTCTTATGTGCAAAAAATGTTCCTCTCTAGTCTTGCTGAGAATCAAAATTTCATCCAAATATACAATCACAAACTTACCCAAGAATTTCTTCAATACCTCATTCATCAACCTCATGAAACTACTAGGTGCATTTGTTAGTCCAAAAGGCATCACCAACCATTCACACAATCCTTCATTTGTCTTCAATGTTGTTTTACACTCATCTACTTCTTTGATCTTGATCTGATGATATCCAATCTTCATGTCTATCTTAGTAAAGTACTTAGCTCCACTCAAAAAATCCATAATATCATCCATCTGGGGCAAAGGAAATCTATAATTCACTATGATCTTATTTATGGCTCTAGAGCTTGTACACATTCTCCATTCTCCATATTTCTTAGGTGCAAGCACAACAGGTACTGCACAAGGACTTAAGCATTCTCTAATTAAACCTTTCCACAAAAAATCTTGTACTTGTTTGTTCAACTCTTCATTTTCTGAAGGTGTCATCTGGTGTGCTGCTTTATTAGGAAAACTAGTTCTAGGAATCAGATCCATGCAATGACTAATACTTCTTATAGGTGGTAATCTATCAGGTACATTATCTGAAATGATAGCCTCATATTCTATCAGCAACTCTTTTATCTCATCAGGTTGTCCTACTACATGCTTAAATTCTTCAACTTTATTACGCACCAAAGCATAGCACATGTTCTCATGTCTCGGTCCATCTAGAAATATCCTTCCATCAACAAAACAAATTCTAGTGGTCGTACAAATCTCAACCTTAGGAACATATTCCAAGGGAAACAAATTCTGCTTCATTCCATTAGCAACAATGGTATATATGTTCTTCTTTCCATCATGAATAGCTTGTCTATCATACTACCAAGGTATTCCCAACAAGATATGGCATACATCCATAGGCATAATATCACACAAAACTTCATCATGGTAATTTCCTATCTTCAATTTCAACAAGCATTGTTCACTTACCAGTATCTTATGCTAATCTTGAATCCATGCTATCTGATAGGGTTTAGGGTGTTACAACCTTTCTAGCTTCAATTTGGTCACCATTGCTTTAGAATCCAGGTTCTTTAAACTTCCACTATCAATGATCACTTTGCAACATTTACCAGCTACCCTGCATCTGGTCTTGAACAATTTTTTTCTCTACAATGGTTCTTTCTCCAATTAACTTTGACACAACACTCTCCTATTTACCAATACCTCTCCTTCTTCCAGTTGATTAGATGATCCAACATGATCCTCCTCAACAAAGGTTGATCTTCTATTGTTCTCAGTTTTTCCGCTTGTTTCTCCTTGTTTGCATTCAAAGGCTCTATGTTTGTCTCCACCACATTTAAAGAAAGTTCCCCTAAACAGTCTTTTATGTTTTCCTCTATCATCTTTTCTATATCCTTCATTTTTGTAACTACCATATCCTGCTCTTCTATAAGAGCTCCCATCATCTCTTCGGTGAGAATTTGCATTCTTACTGATCTCCATGTCTTTGTTCTTATCTGCAAAAGTTCCTCTTCCTCCTCCATTAAATATTCTTCCTCTCTGAAATATTCCACCTCTTCCTCTTTGTCTCTACTCATGTCTTTTATTCATCTTCTCTTCTGCTTTTAGGGCACACTGATATTCCTCTTCCACACTCAACAACTTAATCAAACTGATCTCATCTTGAATAGATGACCTTAAACCATTTGCATATCTAGCTACTTGTTCAATCTCATCTTCTGAATGTCTAGATCTGATATTCGACTTGTAGAATTCCTCAGTATACTCTATCACACTTGATTCTTTTTGCTTCAAATTCTGCAATTTCTTGATCAAACTAATCTGATAATCTACAGGCATAAACTTTGTCTTCAGTTTATTCACCATCTGATCCCATGATCTTATCTTCTCTTTTCCTTTTCTTTGTCTATCTATCTACAAATGTTCCCACCAAAGGGATGCATGTCCTCTCAAATTTGTACAAGAAAAATTCACATTCTTATCATTTGGGCTACCTGCAACTTCCGACGATCTTGCAAGGAACGAATCTCACTCAGATACCAGTTTGGTGAAGTCACGGTAGGAGGGTCCTCAAGAAGAACAGTCCAAACCATGCAGCAAGAGTAACACAATAGAAAAAACATGAAATATGGAGGTAAATACAGATGCAAAAACTCTTATTATCAAAAAAATTGATTACAAACAGTCTGCCACATCCGGGCTTACAGATTCGGTACACATGCTTGATTACAACATGCGAGAATAAATCAACAGATTGAAATCTATATACATTTTATTTTATCTTCGTGTAAATGTATTGGTATTCCATTGATCCAATAAATTCTTTATATTATGTCTATGGGTTGAGGAACATCCATGTCGGCCAAAGATCGCTACAAACTCCAAGAAGAAAAGTGTAACATGTGCAAGGATAGGTTGGCCTCAAATCTGAAATTCATCCACGGTAGATGCACATGGTGAAGTGTGGACCTAAGTTTAAGGTCGAGGACACTCCATAGACCCAATCTAAACATGTCGTGAGGATCCACAAGTCACGAGAAAGATCCACAATTGATCCAACTAGTCGTTAGGTTTTGGAATTTTTTCTGGGGCCAATCCCAAAAATTGTCATGTACTCTAGAAATGATAACTTGCCGAAAATAAATCAAAGTGAGCTGAAAAATTGGAATACGACAATTGAACATGTCCACAATGAAATCCTAGGTATGCAAGATCCTACAAGAAAACATGAAGAAACACTAGATCTACCAACTTGAACCAAAACAAGAACAAAATTGAATAAAAATATTTTTGGTTGATGCAAGATTCCAAAGAACCAAGGATGCTCCTGCATCAAAAAGAAAAGATAAGATCATGGGATCAGATGGTGAATAATTTAAAGATAAATTTTATGCCTACAAACTATCAGATCAGTTTGTTCAAGAAGTGATGCAGTCACAGTAGGAGGGTGCTCAAGGAGAATAGTTCAAACCATGCAGCAAGATTCACACAATAGAAGCAACACGAAATATGGAGGCAAATGAAGGTGTAAAAGCTCTTATTATAAGAAATATTTATTACAAAGGCTTACAGATTCGATGCACAAGCCTAATTACAACATTCTCAAAATATGTTGCTCATACATGCGAGCAAAAATCTTACAGATCAAAATCTATATACATATTATTTTATCTAGGTCTCAATTAATTTCCATTATATTGATCCAATACAATCTTTATATCACATTCATGGGTTGAGGAACAACTGCATCAGCCAAATATCGCTACAATCTCCAAGAAGAAAAGTGTAAAGTGTGCAAGAATAGGTCGGCCTCAAATCTGAAATTCATCCATGGTAGATGCACATGATGAAGTGTGGACCTATGTGTAAGGTCGGGGATACTCCATAGAACAAATCTAAACACACCATGAGGATCCGCAAGTCATGGGAAAGATCCATGATTGATTCAACTAGCCGTTAGGTTTTGAATTTATTCCAGGGCCAATCTCGAAAATTGTCATGAACTCCGAAAATGATAACTTGACAAAAATAAATCCAAATGAGCTGAATAATTGGAATGCAACATTTGAAAATTTCCATAATGAAATTTTAGGTATGCAAGATCTAGCGAGCAAATATGAAGAAACACCAGATCTACTAACTCAAACCAAAACAAGAACAAAAATAAATGAAAATATTTTCGGTTGATGCAAGATTGCCAAGAACCAAGGATTCTCCTACATCTGGCATCTGGGGTTAATAAAAAGTTAGCCTCTCACTTTGTAGGGGCCAAATAAAAACTAATATGGTCTACCTTAGCCTAAGAGATCCAAGAATAATCCTCCACTGGTCTACCCTTCAATTTCACCAAATATTCCTTGCATTGTCTTCCATGAGTCCTCCTTCCATCTCTGACATCCAAAATCTCTTCTACCTCATCTGATTGTTGTTTAGGAAGTTGTTCTTCTAGCTTCATCTGTTTTTCGTCATTGAATTATTCTTCATGATACTAATTTAGATCTGCAATATTGAATATAGGTGATATACCCATGTCCTCCTGTAACTCCACTTCATAACCATTTCCTAAATCAAATTTCTTCAAAATCCTACAAGGTCCAAACTTCCTCATTTTCAATTTATTGGATGTTCCAACTGGAAACCTTTCCTTCCTCAAATACACCATCACTTCATCTCCAAATTTGAACACCTTATGTCTCCTCTTTTCATCTTCTTTCTCCTTATACTTCTAGTTCGTGTTCTCCAAATGTTGTTTCACTTGAGTATGCATGGTCTTTATATGTTCTACAAATTCTATAGCCTCTACACTCCTTTTATCTTCCCTACTGATGTCTCTCAACTTTGATATACCTCTAGGATGAAATCCTGTAACAATCTCAAAAGGTGTCTTTCTAGTACTCATGTTCACTAAATTATTGTAGGCAAACTCGACTTGTGTTAGGGCTAGATACCAACTTCTAGTCTTCTCTCCAACTAAACATCTCAGAAAATTTCCCAAACTTATGTTCACTACCTCTGTCTATCCATCTATATGTGGGTGAAAAGTAGAACTAAACTTCCAATTTTCCTTCAACTTCTTCCAAAGTGTCCTCCAAAAATAGCCAACAAATTTTGTATCCCTATCTGAAACAATGCTCCTAGGTAATCCAGGCAATCTTACCACTTCACTGAAAAACAAATCTGTTATATGTACTGCATCAATCATCTTCTTACAAGGTATGAAATGTGTCATCTTAGAAATTTTTTCCACTACCACAAATATTGAATCATTGCCTCTATGTGTCTTAGGCAAACCAAGTATGAAATCCATGTTGATATCCTCCCAAGGTCTTTCTGGTACTGTCAAAGGTTTATACAATCCAAATTTTTACTACTCCCTTTTGTAACTTGACAAACTGTACAACTCTACACAAATTTCATGTCATCCTTGTGAATTTGTGGCCAAAAGTAATTCTCACTCACCAACGCTATTGTCTTGTCAATTCCAAAATGTCCTGCCAAACCTCCACTATGTTTCTCTTTTACCTAATTATCCCTCATTGAAATTTAGGGTATACACAACTGGTTTCCTCTAAAAAACATATCCTCTTGAATGAAATAATCCAACCATTGACTTATATCCTCCAAAACTGGTTCTTTACATACTCTCCAAGGTTTTGCAAAATTCGGGTCTTCCTTATACAATTTCTTTAATTCATCAAAGCCTGATAATTCCACCTTCATATGTGCCAACAAATTCCTTCTCATACTAAAAGCATCAACAACTCTATTTAATTTCCCCTCCTATGCTTCAAAATGAAAGTATAACTCTATAGTAACTCTACCCATCTCATGTGTTTCTGAGTCAACTTACCTTGAATTTTCAAATACTGTAAGGCTTGGTGATCCGTATATAACACAAACTCCTTAGATAAAAAGTAATGTTTCCACTTTTCAAAGCTTGAACTATGGAATAGAACTCTTGATCATACACTCAATATCTTCTCCTTGCATCATTCAAATTCTCACTAAAATAGGCTATAGGTCTTCCTTCTTGACTTAACACTACTCCAATTTCATTTCCACTTGCATCACAATCCACTTGAAATACCTTATCAAAATCTGGTAAAACCAACATAGACTGCTCAATCACCTTCTGCTTCAACAATTCAAAAAATTTGTTTTCTCCAGATTTCCATCTAAAATCCTTCCTATCTCCTCTCATTGTCTCTTTCATAAGGCTACAAATGGAACTATGAATCCAAATGAACTTTTGGTAGAAACTAGCCAATCCATGAAATGATCTTACCTCTCCAATGCTTTCAGGTGTAGGCCATTCAACAATAGCTCTCTCCTTCTCAGGATCCATCTTCAATCCATCCACTGATATTACAAATCCTAGATATACCAATTCTTCCTTCATGAAACTACACTTCTTTATGTTTATCAACAACTGTTCTTCTTTCAACCTTCGCAAAAATTGTCTTATGTGTAACAAATTTTCCTCTCTAGTCTTACTGAAAATCAAAATTTCATCCAAATATATAATCACAAACTTACCCAATAATTTTTTATATACCTCATTCATGAAGCTCATGAAAGTACTAGGTACATTTGTCAGTCCAAAAGGCATCACCAACCATTCATACAATCCTTCATTTGTCTTGAATGTTGTTTTCCACTCATCTCCTTCTTTGATCTTGATCTGATGATTTACACTCTTCAAGTCTATCTTTGTAAAGTACTTAGCTCCCCTAAAATAATCCATAATGTCATCCATCTGGGGCAAAGGAAATCTATACTTCATTGTGATCTTGTTTATGGCTCTAGAGTCTGTACACATTCTCCATTCTCCATCTTTCTTAGGTGCAAGCACAACAGGTATTGCACATGGAATTAATCTATCTCTAATCAAACCTTTCCTCAACAACTCTTGCACTTGTTTGTTTAATTCTTCATTCTCTATCGATGTCATCTGGTGTTTAGATTTATTATGCAAAATAGCTCCAAGAATCAGATCCATGCAATGACTAATACTCCTTACAGGTGGTAATCCATCAGGTACATTATTTCAAATTATAGCCTTATATTTTGTCAACAACTATTTTATCTCCTCAAGTTGTCCTTCTAAATGCTTCAAGTCTTCAACTTTCTTAGGCACCAAAGCATAGCACATGTTCTCATGTCTCAGTCCATCTAGAAATCTCCTTCCATCAACCAAACAGATTCTAGCGGTCGTACAAATCTCAGCCTTACGAACATCTTCCAAGCGTAACAAAGTTTGATTCATTCCATTAGAAACAATGGTGGATATTTTCTTCTTTCCATCATTAATAGCTTGTCTATCATACTTACAAGGACTTCCCAACAAGATATGCTATACATCCATAGGCATAATATCACATAAAACTTCATCATGGTAATTTCCTATCTTCAATTTCACCAAACATTGTTCACTTACTAGTATCTTATGCTCATCTTGAATCCATGTTGTCTGATAGGGTTTAGGGTGTTTCAACCTTTCCAGCTTCAATTTGGTCACCATTTCTTTAGAAGCTAGGTTCTCTAAAATTCCACTATCAATGATCACTTTGCAACATTTACTAGCTACCTTGCATCTGGTCCTGAACAAATTATTTCTCTACAATGGTTCTTTCTCCAATTCACTTTGACACAACACTCTCCTATTTACCAATACCTCTCCTTCTTCTGGTTGATTAGATGATCCAGCATGATCCTCCTCAACAAAGGATTTCCTTTATTGTTCTCATTTTTTCTGCTTGTTTCTCTCTGTTTGCATTCAAAGGATCTATGTCCTTCTCCACCAAATTTAAAACAAGTTCCCCTAGATATTCTTTTCTCATGTCCTCTATCATCTTTTATGTATCCTTCATTTTTGTAACTACCAGATCCTCCCCTTCTATAAGATTTTCCATCATCTCTTTGGTATGAATTCTCATTCTTTCTGACCTTCTTATCTTTATTTTGATCTAAAAAAGTTACTCTTTCTCCTCCAATGGATATTCTTCCGCTCTGAAATCTTCCACCTTTTACTCTCTGTCTCTTATTCAGTTTCTCTTCTACCTATAGGGCACATTGATATGCCTCTTCCAAACTCAACAAGATCTCATCTTGAATAGATGACCTCAAACCATTCACATATCTAGCTACTTGTTCAATTTCATCTTCTGAATGTCTAGATCTGATATTCAACTTATAGAATTCCTCAATATACTCTATCACACTTGATTTTTTCTGCTTCAAATTCTGCAATTTCTTGAACAAACTAATCTGTTAGTCTATAGGCATAAAATTTATCTTCAATTTATTCACCATCTGATCCCATGATCTTATATTCTCTTTTCCTTTTCTTTGTCTATGTGTCTACAAATGTTCTCACCAAAGGGATGCATGTCCTCTCAACTTTGTATAGGAAAATTTCACCTTCTTATCATGAGGGGTACCTTCAAAATCAAAGTATTTTTCCATTTCTATTATCCAATCCAACAATTCATCTAAATCCAACTTACCATTATAATATGGTGGATTTAAATGTGGCTTAGTGTTCACTCTAGTTAGGGCTCTTATGAACCTCTCTTCTCCCTAATCAAGGCAAGGTTTCTCTTCTCTTGCAACTTCTTATTTTTCTTCTACTTCATCATCACTTACATCATAAACTAGTCAACCTCTTCTTCGAGTTGTTTCAACTGCTTCCAATCTTGCAACAATTCATCTCAATATCTCCATTACAAGTGGGTCTGTATTTCCACATGCTCCATTTCCTCTACCATTTCTTCTTCCCACCATCTCTTCACAAGTACTCTATAATTGCAATTCAGATCCTTAATCTACCACCCTACAACAAATCTTCAATAGGACTACGCAAATTTTGACGATCTCACAAGGAATGAATCTCCCTCTAATATTAATTTGGTGTAGTCACGATAGGAGGTTCCTCAAGGAGAATAGTCAAAACCATGCAGCAAGAGTCACACAATAGAAGAACCATGAAATATGGAGGCAAATGCAGGTGCAAACACTCTTATTATTAGAAATCTTGATTACAAATAGTCTGCCACATTCAGGCTTACAGATTCGGCGCATAGGCCTGATTACAACATGCTCAAAATATAGTGCTCATAAATGGGAGCAAAAATCTTATAGATTGAAATCTATATACATCTTATTCTATCTTGGGCTCAATTGATTGTCATTCTATTGATCCAATACAAACTTTATATCACATTCGCGGGTCGAGAAACTTCCACCTCAGCCAAAGATCGCTACAATCTCCAAGAAGAAAAGTGTAACGTGTGCAAGAATAGGTCGGCCTCAAATATAAAATTCATTCATGGTAGATGTGCATGGTGAAGTGTGGACCTAAGTGTAAGGTTGGGGACACTCCATAGAACAAATCTAAACACACCGTGATGATCCACAAGTCACAGGAAAGATCAGTGATCGATCCAACTAGCCATTAGGTTTTGAAGTTATTCCAAGGCCAGTATTGAAAACTATCATGTACTCTGGAAATGATAACTTTCCGATAAGAAATCCAAGTGAGTTGAAAAATTGGAATGCAACAACTGAACATGTCCACAATGAAATCCTAGGTACACAAGATCTAGTGAGAAAACATGAAGAAACACCAGATCTACTAACTCAAACCAGAATAAGAACAAAACAAGAACAAAATTGAATGAAAATATTTTTGTTTGATGCAAGATTGCAAAGAACCAAGGATGCTCCTGCATCAAGAAGTTGCAAAATTTGAAACAGAATGAAGTAAGTGTGACAGAGTATACAGAGGAGTTCTATAAGTTGAACATCGGATCTGGACATTCAGAGGATGAGATTGAGGAAGTAGCCAGATATGAAAATGGTTTGAGGTTGTTTATACAAGATGAGATCAATTTGATTAACTTGTTGATTATGTAAGAAGCATATAAATGTTCCCTAAAAGCATAAGAGAAGTTGAATAGAAGACATGAGCAGAGACAAAGAGGAAGAGTTGGAATATTTTAGAGAGGAATATTTTTATTGGAGGAGGAAGAGGACCTTTTTTAGATTAGAACAAGGATAAAGAAGTCAGTAAGAATGAGAATTCATACAAAAGAGATGATGGAAACTCTTACCAAAGAGGAGGATATGGTGGTTACCGAAAAGAAGGATATAGAAAAGATGATAGAGGATAGGAGAAAGGAGTATTCAGGGGAACTTATTTTAAATGTGGTGGAGAAGGAAATAGAGCCTTTGAATGCAAACAAGGAGAGTCAAAAAAAAATATTGAGAATAATAGAAGAACAACCTTTGTTGAGGAGCATCATGTTGGATCATCTAATCAACTGGAAGAAGGAGAAGTGTTGGTGAGTAGGAGAGTATTATGTCAAAGTGAATTAGAGAATGAACCATTGTAGAGAAAGAATTTGTTTCAAACTAGATGCAAGGTAGTTGGTAAATGTTGCAAAGTGATTTTTGCCAGTGGAAGTTCTAAGAACCTAGTTTCTGAAGAAATGGTGACCAAAGTGAAGTTGGAAATATTGAAACACCCAAAACCCTATTAGATAGATTGGATTCAAGATGAGCATAAGATACTGGTAAGTGAACAATGTTTGGTAAAATTGAAGATAGGAAATTATCATGATGAATTTTTATGTGATATTATGCCTATGGATGTATGCCATGTTTTTTTGGGAAGGCCTTAGTAGTATGATTGACAGGCTATTCATGATGGAAAGAAGAACATATATACTATTATTGCAAATGGGATGAAACAAACTTTGTTGCCATTGGAGGATGTTCCTAAAGCAGAGATTCACATGAATGCTATGATTTGTTTGGTTGATGCAAGGAGATTTTTGGATGGACTGAGATAGGAGAACATCTATGACTTGGATCATAAGAATGTTGAAGACTTGAAGCATGTAGAAGAACAGCCTAAGGAGATAAGGGAGTTGCTAGTAGAATATAAACCTATCATTTCAGATAATGTACCTAACGGATTTCCACTTGTGAGGAGTATTAGCCATTGCATGGATATGATTCGTTGAGCTAGTTTTCCTAATAAAGTAGCACACCACATGACACTGGTAGAAAATGAAGAATTGAATAGAAAAGTACAAGAGTTGTTGAGAAAAGGTTTGATCAGAGAAATCTTAAGTACTTGTGCAGTACTTGTTGTGCTAGCACCTAAGAAGGATGGAGAATGGAGGATGTGTATAGACTCTAGAGCCATAAACAAGATCATAGTGAAGTATAGATTTCCCTTGCCCCGAATGGATGACATTATGGATTGTTTGAGTGGAGCTAAGTATTTTATGAAGATAGATTTAAAGAGTGGATATCATCATATCAAAATCAGAGAAGGGGATGAGTGGAAGAAAACATTCAAGACAAATGAAGGATTGTATGAGTGGTTGGTGATTCCTTTTGGATTAACAAATGCAACTAGTACTTTCATGAGGTTTATGAATGAGGTATCAAAGAAATTCTTGGGTAAGTTTGTGATTGTCTATTTGGATGAAATCTTGATTTTTAGTAAGACTAGAGAAGAATATTTTTTGCATATAAGAAAATTTTTGTAGAGGTTGAGAGAAGATTAGTTGCTGATAAATATATAGAAGTGTAGTTTCATGAAGGAAGAATTGGTATATCTGGGATTTGTGATATCAGTACATGGATTGAAAATGGACCCTGAGAAGGTAAGAGAAATTGTTGAGTTGCCTACAGCTAAAAGCATTGGAAAGGTAAGATCATTTCATGGATTGGATAGTTTCTACCAAAATTTCATTAGGAATTTCAATTCTATTTGCAGGCCTATGATAGAAACAATGAGAGGAGATAGGAAAGATTTTAGGTGGACATCTGGATTAGATAGGATTTTTTATTTGTTGAAACATAAAGTGAATGAGTAGCCTATGTTGGCTTTACTAGACTTTAATAAGGTATTTAAGGTAGACTATGATGCAAGTGGAAATGCAATTGGAGTAGTATTGAGTCAAGAAGGAAGATCAGTAGCTTATTTCAATGAAAAGTTGAATGATGCAAGGCAAAGGTATTCAGTCTATGCTCAAGATTTCTATGCCATAGTTCAAGCCTTGAAGAAGTGGAGAAATTACTTGTTGTCTACATAATTTGTGTTGTACATATATCATCAAGAATTGCAATATTTGAATAGTCAAGGTAAGTTGAATCAGAAACACATGAGATGGGTGGAATTAGTGTAGAGTTATACTTTTTTTTTGAAACATAGGAGTGAAAAGTCAAATAGATTTGTTGATGCTCTGAGTAGGAGGAGGAATTTACTGGCAAGAATGAGAGTGGAGGTATTAGGCTTTGATGAATTGAAGAACTTGTATGAGGAAGACCCGAATTTTGTAGAACCTTGGAGAGCTTGTAAAGAACAAGTCTTGGAGGATAGGAGTCAGTGGTTGGATTATTTCATTAAGGAGGATATGTTGTTTAGAGGACATCAGTTGTGTTTACCTCGGAGTTCAATGAGGAATAAATTGGCGAAAGAGAAACATAGTGGAGGATTGGAAGGACACTTTGGAGATGATAAGACATTAGCCTTGGTAAGTGATAATTAATTTTGGCCTTAGACTCATAAGGATGTTAGGAAATTTATGAAGAGTTGTAGATTTTGTCAAGTTTCAAAAGGGAGTAGTCAGATTGTTGGATTGTATAAACCTTTGACAATTCCAAAAAAACCTTGGAGGGATATCCACATGGATTTTATACTTGGTTTATCAAAGACACAAAGAGGTAATGATTTTACATTTGTGGTGGTGGACAGATTTTCTATGATGGCACATTTCATACCTTGTAAGAAGAGAACAAATGTAGTACATGTAGAAGACTTATTTTTCAAGGAAGTGGTCAGATTGGATTACCTAGGAGTATTGTTTCAGACAGAGATACAAATTTTGTTGGTTACTTTTGGAGGACCCTTTGGAAGAAATTAAAGACAGATTTGAAGTTCAGTTCTACTTTTCACCCACAGACTAATGGACAGACAGAAGTAGTAAATAGGAGTTTGGGAAATTTGATGAGATGTTTGGTTGGAAAGAAGACCGAAAGTTGGGATTTAGTCCTTTCTCAAGAAGAATTTTCCTACAATAATTCAGTAAACATGAGTACTTGAAAAAGAACTTTTGAGATTGTTACTGGAGTTCATCCTAGAGGTATATCATAATTGCGAGACATCAACAAGGAGGATAAGAGAAATGTTGGAGCAGAGGAATTTGCAGAACATATGAAGAAAGTGCATACTCAAGTAAAGCAACAGTTGGAAGATATGAACCAAAAGTATAAGGAGCAAGCAGATGAAAGGAGGAGACATAAGGAATTTGAAGTTGGAGATGAAGAGATGGTGTATTTGAGGAAGGAAAGGTTTTAAGTTGGCACCTACAGTAAACTCAAGACGAGGAAGTTTGGACCATGTAAGGTTTTGAAGAAGTTTGATTTAGGAAATGCATATGAAGTAGAGTTACCAGATGACATGGGTATATCACCTATATTCAACATTGCAGACCTACACCAGTACCATAAAGTAGAATTCCATGAGGAAAGTAAAGAAAATTTAGAAGAACAACTTCCTAAACAACAATCAGATGAGATAGAAGAGGTTTTGGATATCAGAGATGGGAGGAAAACTCGTGGAAGATAGTACAAAGAATATATTGTCAAGTGGAAGGATAGACCAATGGAAGATTCTTATTGGATTTCTCAGGTTGAGGTAGACCGTATTGGTTTTCCTTAAACCACAAAAAAGTGAGGGACTCACTTTTCTTTAACCATAGATGTCTGATGCAGGAGCATCCTTGGTTCTTGGCAATCTTGCATCAACCAAAAACATTTTTTTATTCATTTTTGTTCTTGTTCCTATTCAAGTTAGCAGATTTGGTGTTTCATCATGTTTGCTCACCAGATCCTATGGATCTATATTTTCATCGTGGACATGATCATTTTCCTAATTCCAAGATTACAGCTCAATTGGATCTTTTTCTGACAAGTTATCACTTCTGGATTAAGTGACAATTTTTGGAACTGGCCCCAAGATAATTTCAAACCTAACGGCTAGTTTGATCACTCATGGGTCTTTCTCATAGATTACATATCTTTGCGAGGTATTTTAAATGGTTTCGGGGAGTGTCCTCGACCTTAAATTTAGGTCCACACTTCATTATGCGCACCTATCATGAAAGAAATTCAAATTTGAGGCCGACATGTTCATGCACACGTTACGTTTCCTTCATCGGAGATTGTAATGATCTTTGGCCAATGCGGATGTTTCTAGATATGTGGATATGATATAAATATTTTAATAGATCCTTAGAAAAGGGGGGAATCAAGATCAAGTAGATTAAGATGTATATAAAATTTGATCTGTAAACTTTTTGCTTGCATGTGGGAGCATGTATGTTGTATCAGGCCTATGAGCCGAATCTATAAGCCCGGATGTGGCCAACTATATGTAATTGAATTTTTTGATAATAAGAAGTTTTGAATATGCACTTGCCTTCATATTTCGTGTTACTTCTATTGTATGACTCTTGTTGCACAGCCTAGATTGTTCTCTTTGAGGACCCTCCTACCATGTCTACACCAAAGCCATACAAAAGTAATACATGGAGTACATCCATAGTATAAAGAACCCCTAATCCTCAATTGCCTTGAAACCACTGGTATTCTGTAAGCTGAGATCAAAAGTGGGGTTAAGGCACCTTTTCCGCCCAACCATGAAGCACATGACTTCCTCGATTTTCTTCCTAACTCAAAGAAATCCCTGACCCTACATGAGGAGCCTAGCAACCTAGAACAATAAAGTAGTAGGGAACTTCCAATGCATGCCTAATTCCTATATGCATTCCTATAATAGAACAACATATTTCTTGCACGTAGTATGTGGTAGGGACATATAACATAGAATTATAGGATTTTTATCCATCTATTTCCCTAGTACATTGCTTGGCCAAGCATTCAAATATAAATGGTAGTTTAAGAAAGGGTCAACTACTATCTCTAGGAGCCCACACTTGGCATTTTGTCCCGGAAATTTCTCATAAAAAGAGTAAATAATGCATAGTTTCACACACGTTGCATTCAGTTCAATATTTGAAGGATTCTTTTAGAAAATAGTTACATTTCCAAAGTTCGCTATTGGATTGCTTAAGAGAGTAATTCACAAGAAAAAAATTCTACATCTAGTTTTTACATTTCACATTTAACTCGATTTAATCAATCTTCTAGCATTCCAATGGCTAATAGAAACTACATGCATGTGTGTAATTTTCTATCCTCTAACAAAGTGTCCAATACTCCATTTGTAATTTAAATGATTTAATCTAAAAGTGACAGTTTTGTGTAAATTTGATAGAAATACTTCCAATTTGAAAAGTAAACACTCTAAAGAATAATATTGCTCATTCACGTATAAGAATATGCATATATATATATATATATATATATATGTAAATTTGTTGGAAGATCAATTTGTATGTTTTCATTGATATCACCATGTTTTTATGGTATCAGATTGGTCTGGTACCCTGAACTAGTGTACAAAACAAGTTTACTTTCTTTGGTGTTTGGTTCGGTATTTTGGTTCGCATGTTTCCTTCGGTAATCATCATGGTTTAATGTTTTGACGAAATTTTTATGATCACTTGAAGTGTGTATGTATGTATTTCCATATGTTCATATGATTAGATGGTGAGCTGGCATCGACTTTGGTAATTGCACTTTGTTATTAGGTTAATCATGGCCGACCTAATAATTAGTTAATATTTCAACATGTATTATGAATATATGTGCGACCTAGATTTGGTCCCAATCAATATAATATTGCATGACACATGGGTGAATTTCTATTGGGAAATTTTGTATGAAGCCGACAGTTATCTTTTTGTAAATAGATGTTTCATCCAATTAGGCCGACCTAATTGATGTGTGCAGATATATCAGATATATATACAAGATGGTTTGAAGATGAAAGGGTGTAAGAATGAATGAATGTATGAAAAGTGTGTGATTGTAAGAGAGGATATTAGTCTACTATCATGCGATCGAATACTCTAAACATCAAAGGAACTAAATCAACACTTGTGGTGTAATTCCATCAGTTCACATTCTGGTTGTAAGCCAATTTTGTTTCTATAACATTTATAGGCAGTGAGCCTCCATTTTTGAATAGTGAGTCCTTGTAAGCAGTGGGATTTTTTTATCTAGACAATGAGCCCTCTGAGAGTGAGTCTCTTTTGTAACCAACATTGAAACAACTATATATAGTGAGCTAATCCTCACCATGGTTTTTCCCTCAATGGGTTTTCCACGTAAAAAATTGTTGTTTATGTGTATGTGATTTAATTTTGTGTTCTTTCTCTTCATTGTTATATGCATTAAATTTATTGATGATGTTTGTTCAATAAGTTTTAGAAGATATTGATTCACCCCCCCTCTCAGTATCTTGATTATTCAACAACATTTACATATTTATACAAATATTCAGGAATAATTCAATTTAATATAGATATATTTATCAATTCAAAAAAGAATATTTATCATTCCACGTTTGATTTTAATATCTATTCTTTTCGAAATTTAAAACTTACTTGTCTACATATACAATATCTATTTATATTTTTGTTCATTTTCATAATCTACTAATCAACTCCCAATTCACAAATGGAGGTATATTTTGTATTTAGAAAAAGTACTTTCTAAATCAGCTGTAAGTATTAAACTCATTCTGGAAAATAATGTTTCTTTTACGTAGATGCATATATGCCTATATATATAAGCATATATATATATATATAAGATATATATGCATATACATATATATATTCAGGTAATTATCATTTAAAAATAAAAAATAATTAAAAACCCAAATCTGTTTAATTATAGATGCATATATATAAATACATATATGTACTCAGATAAGTATCATTTAAGAATCAGAGATTATTATAAACCCATATTTGTTTATTTATATATATATACATTCGCAGTCAAGCACATTTCAAAAGGGAAATGAAACACAAATAAGCATGTTTGGGCCTTTAGGAAGCCGACATCTCCTATGGAGGGAGTGTTGCCTGTGGAGGGCAGCACCCTCTCCATAGGTTGCAGCCTATGGAGTGAACTGCCTCCACATAGCAGCATTCCTCATAGGGTGTGTGGCTAGGGAGGATTTAAAGCATTACCCATTCTAAATAAAAACCCGTACTTAGACATTGAACCCTGTTACCAAACATCATTCGATTCAGAATTCAAAACAACAAACATTCCAAAGAAAATAAATCGAAATGACTTCATGTTTGGCATAATATTATATATAGATTTATTCATTATATGCATATATATATGTATATATATATAAAGGAAAATGATAGATGCACAACCATGACATTTTAGAGCAATTAAACACTAATTTCATAAGAGCAACTAATATAAGAATTGGGGTTTTCAATGAAGAAGTTCTTGTACATAATACAAAGAAAATAAGTAAATACAGTCTTGTTCAGTTGTAATACAAAATTTCCATATAGGACTTATACTTTTAAGCATTAAATACACAAATTCAACAAATAAAAAATTTGGGGTTTTAAATGAATGAGTTCAATCTTTCTTCAAACAATCATTTATAGATACACCTTTTGAAATTGAAAGAATTGGAGAAGAATTTTTGAAACCTAGAATTCACTCTCAGTTGATTTCCCTCTTCTTATTGTTGTTCCTCTTTCTCCTACCATTCTTGTTTTGTTGTGATTCCCCAAAACCTCCTTCTCAGTGTTTATTTTTAGTTATTCTTTTTCCCTCTTTTTAAAGATTTCTCCCCAAATTTTCCAATAACCCAATCTTTAAAATAAAATAAGATTTATTCCATGCGTAATATTTATCCTCAATAAATTATAAATAATACCATTTTAGTTGCAAAGTAAATATTTATTCCAATTAAATAATAAATGAATATCATTTAATTGTGAATAAATAATTATTCCAAATAACAAGCATTATCATATAATTGCAAAATGAAATCTATAATTAAATTATAATTAATTCTTTTTGTTATATTGCACTTTCATTTCACTATGTTCGAACTAATTTAATTAAACATTTTAAAATACGAACAATAAAAACAATCAACTAAATTAAATACTAAATGCATCCACATGATTCTAAGTGCCTGTGTGTGTGCGAGGGAACCGTTCCTCCTTTGCCCTGCCAAGAAGCTAACCTCCTCTACCTTAGCCATACCCTTGGTCTTCGACAACCTGCAGCCCAAATAACCTTAGGAACCCATTAATAGATTAGTATCTAGGTAAAGTATAAATCAAAGCATTATAATTCATTAATTCAAATAACACTATTCTATTTTGTATCATTTTCAAAATAAAACTAAATTCAATACATTTCAACTTTTCCAAAAATTAAAACAAATTTTTTCTTATTTCATCACTTAAAACACCATATTATTTATTATTTATTCTACCACACACATTGAGTCATATATCAAATCCACATAAAGCAAAAACAAGCAGTGCATCAAAGTTTGAGACTTGACAATAAGCCCAATTAGTTAATAAAACCCTAGATTAGTTTGAAAGTGTTAAGATACACTTTACAACACCCTAGATAAGGCACCATTAAGTCCATTTAGTTTAAAAAGGGCCCTAAACTTAATGTGAAGGTGTAAATAAATACACTTTACAACACTAAATTAAGGCAAAATTATGTTTATTTATCTTAAAAGGGCCCTAAACCTAATGTGAATGTGTAAAAAACATTACAACACTAGATCAAGGCAATGTTAGGTTCAATTTATCATTAATTATTCCCAAATGAAGTGTGAAAATGTAAAGGGTGGCATTATTTCGTCACTACATTTAGCCACCACTTTACTGAGAGGAGGAACTTGCTTGAGACTCACACTAAAGTGGACATTCAAGAGGGTTCCAAGTGTACCAATGAGGATGATCTAGGATAACAAGGATCAAATGAGATGGTCGAGCCCTAGGATCCAAGATCCTACATCAAATTGACATAAGCGCAAAAGGACATGCACAAGGTGTATGATATGCACTAGCAAGACGAGATACACACACATACAATGTCAAAGATATAAATATGAAAGAGAAAGAAAAGGTGGATCAAGCTTTGATCATTTTTCCTACATGATGTGGATTAGATCTAAGGTGTTTGTCCAAAAATACACACTCACTCTGAGGAAAAAAAATTGAGGTTGTCCGTTGGGTGAGTATCCAAAAGGTGGCTTAGTGAGAAAGTCATGCCTTTATATCGGCTTCTCACCGTATAATGAGAAATTCATTCCCACGTTTAAAATTCTCATCATACACTAACCATACCAAAGCTATATGTCCTGATAACTTTGACAAGGTGCCACAAAATATGAACAAAAAGATCCATGAAGCAAGAAAAACTTCTTATGCTTGACACCCATGAATAAACAAGATGGCTCGACAAGCAAGCAAAGTGTGCTATGCAAGGTGGCCATATAACAATTATTGTAAATGTGAAATAGTGTAAGGTACGTTCAAAGGGATTTTTCTTAGTTCATGTAAGGTATCTTCTTAGGGATCATTGTGCTTAATGTCTCCAAGAGAGGAAAAGTCAAATAAATATCACACTCTCAGAGGAAATCAAACCTAATGACACAACCAAGAAAAGGATACATCATAAGAAGAGAGAAAATCACACAATGAAACACGAGTGTCGATGTATGCCACCACTTTAAAGTGGTTGATAACACTGTTGTTGTGATAAATTTCTTGTGATAAATTTCTTTAAAGTAAAAGAAGACATGAGATGTTATTTGAAAAGTGCTATGCCATGTCATATGTTTCTGAATCGAACTACATCATGAATAAGGGGTTGAACCCAAAACATAGTACATCTACATCACATACCAGCCAACTAAAGACATGTCATCCACATCCTTAGCTTTCTCTTATATATATACATGGAAGGTAGTAAACTAGCCAAAAGAGACAATAATAAGTACCATATGAGGACAAGGCTACCTAACCCCTTGCCCCCACTTAGTGCAAGACAAGGATAAGTCAAAATGATTCATGACAAACATTTAATAGAATGAAAATAAGTATCAATTAAAGGAACTAGGTGCTTCAATATAAGGAAGAGCACCAAACTCCTTAAGGTGTTGAATTTTGTTACCCAAAGCCTTACATTCATTGGTAGAATGACCATGAACTCTATGATATGCACAAAATAAACTCTTGTAGTAAAATTTATTTCGTGTTCTTGGAGGGAGGGATGTCAAGTGATCTCAGAGGAGTCTCAACAAGATACTCTCTTGATCAAAAGTAGAATGTGTTCCTTTATTTTGTGACAAAGATGTCTCTTGTTTAGTACAAGGTGTCATAATTACGCAAGACTCTTTAGATTGTGAGATTTTGTTCTCTCCTTTATAAGAGTGTGTAAAATATTTTGAACTAAAATAATTAGTGTTATTCATGATGACATTGATATTAAGCAAAGAATTCTCTGTTTCTTTCATTTCTTTCAAAGGATAACAATCAAGACAACTAGTGTCTATCAATTCAGGATGAACTAATGCTAAATTTGGCTTAGAAGAATCTTTTGTAATAGTGTTGACATTAAGTGAAGGCTTGTTTGTTTCTTTAGAGGGACAATAACCAAGACCACTAGTCTTTTCTTGCATGTGAGGCTATATAGGGACACATATACATTGTTCTCTAGCACCACGTCCTTTTCCACTATAACCAAGTTGTTTCATATATTTATAACCTTTTCCATCAAGATTTTCATTTCTTTCAGATTCAAGGGTTGCTCATAATTAATTTCATCAAAGTTTGTTGTGTAATTTTTTTAATCTTTTGTTCTAAAGTGTTTTAGGTGGATTCTTTCAAAGGGTCTTCTGAATTTTGTGTTGACATTATCACTTTTTATTTTTCATGCTTCTTTATTATTATTTTTAGTTTCCCATCAAAGCTAGGTGTGAAATCCAAGGAACCCCAATCATCTTCTAATAGTTTCATGATTTCCTCAATGTGTTTTTCCTTTTCTTTCTCTTGCACGAGTTCCACTTGTGTAGTTGGTGTCAATGTTCAAACAATTGTTTGGTTCAAGGTTAGAATCAATTGTATACACTTTGTTATTGTAGAAATACTTTATTTTATGATGAAGGGTTGAATGCACTAGTTGCATATCATTAATCCATGGTCTTTCTAAAAGAAGAATGTATGAATGATCATGAAACATAACATGAATAGGATTTTATAACATGGCCTTTCCAACTATAATAGGAAATGTATGTTGCAAGAATGAAAATATTGAATGTGTTGTGGAAAGATTGAAGTTTTTGTCATTGATGTCAACCAATCAACATCAACTAGTTGTTGGTTGTATATTTTGAGGATATTGAGAAAATTATAATGAAGATATATTGCAGGTGTTTGGTGGTTGCTACGGGTTTTGGTCTGGATTTTCTCATGTGGTTGTACAGTTCAAATATGTTGTTCATGGTTGCTAGTAGATGCTATATCCATATTTTTGGTTGTTGATTCATTGTACAGTGCAAATTATGTTCACTAGTTGTGAACTATGTTTTTTTGTGGTTTTGGTTGAGGTCTGAGAGAAATATTACTAGTATGAATTTCTCTTTGATGAATTCTTATGACTTGCAGTTCTAGAGTTGTGTTGCCCTGATTCCATTGAAGATAGTTTCAACATTTGGAAGATTTGTGCTTAATGGTTCTATGTGTTTTACATTGGTTTGGCCGACCTTGTGTGAAATACTACTTTTGAGGATGATGAAGTAGGTTGGATCTATTTGGATCCTTATGAAGCGTGTGTTTGGGCCACCCTAATTCTAGTTCCACCCTAGGATGTTTTGGCACCAACCTAATTTGAGCTTGAACTTTGATGGCCAACTTTGGATATGTTTCAAAGTTGAAGATGGTATAAATGCAAGATGAGTTAATGGTGAAGGATGATACTAGAGAGAAGAAGAAGAGTGATAAAGAGAAAAGAGAAAGTGTATTTTGATGCAACATTGATTCTATTCAATGATTGTGTGTGATGCAAGTTTGGTAGATCAGTGTGAAGCTTAAAGTTGAGTTTCCAGATGTAGTGAGCAAAAGGTGAACTCTATCATTCATACATGTGTGTGATTAATTATGGTGGAATCCTTTGTTGCATAGGGATTGTAGTCTCTTTGTAACAAGTCTTCTTTGTCTTGTTTGTATCTTTGTGGAAGTGACCCCTCTAGGTTGTTAGCCCTATTGGACAGTGAGTCCTTGTTCTGGACAATGAGTCCTTGTTTTGGTAGTGAGCCTTATTTTAGGCAGTGAGCCTTTTGTAATCGGTTTTGATATTCTCTATAGTGTGAGTTAATCCTCACCATAGTTTTTCCCTTATTGGGTTTTCCATGTAAATATGGTGTTATTGTGTTTATGTGTTGGATTTAAGTTCTGCATTGGCATTTGATGATTAATCATTTAAACAGTATTAAGAATTAGTTTCATTGATTGAATTAAAGGTTTAATTTTATGATAACTAATTCACCCCCCTCTCAGTCTTATTCAACAATTGGTATCAGAGCTTGGTTCCTTGGTGAAGAGCTTAACTGCTTGATGAAGGTTTGGGATGGCTAGCAAAATGGTTTATGATTATCCGAGGTTCGATGGAACTAATTATGGTATCTAGAAATTATTGATGGAAGAATATCTGGAGTATTGTGGATATGATGTGGAGAAAGATTACAAGAATCCATACACTCCTCCTACTTATGGTTCGAGTACGCCTGAAGAGACCAAAGCACATGAAGCGAACAATAAGGTGAAATACATCTTGAAGAATATTCTAGTACATTCCGAGTTAATTAAGGTTTAGATTTTTAAGACAACTAAGGAATTATGGGATGCTTTGGAAAGAGAACATGATGGTGATCAAAGAGTTAAGGAGGAAAAATTACAAAATTTGGAGACATACTTTTATCTTCTACATATGTCTAAAGATGAGAATGTTAAAGTTGATGTACATATATTGGATGAAATAGTGGCTAGAATGTGAGGAATTCACTAGTATAGAAACAACAATATATGACTAAAAAAGCTATTAAAAACTACTTATAAATGACTAAACTTGGTCATGTTACCATTAGTAGTTTATTTCCAATCATTTATAACGTGACCAATTTTAGTCATTTATTGGTTGTTTTGATTAATCGATTTGGTAGTATATTTAGTCATTAATTTAGTCATTGATTTAGTCATTGATTTAGTCATTTATTTAGTCATTTGATCAATTTGGTCATATATTTAGTCATATTTATTCACATATTTCTATCAACTGGTAGTATATTTAGTCATATTTATTCACTGATTTATGTCAACTGGTAGTATATTTAGTCATATATTTCCAATCATATTTGAGGATTTAAACATAAAACATATAAATACACATCATGAATCATCAATTGCACACAAAAAGATAGCCATTAAGAAGGAAAAATTGGTGAACTTTATTAATAAAAGAAAGGTGTTCTAGTTATAGCTTAGAAATAAAGTATTACAATTTCTATTTTCAGTCACAAGATTAAAAATCTGAGTTACAATATTGTACAAAAATGATTGCAAGAAAGAAAATTCTCCAAATTTTTTTTGCAATAATGGAAATGCATGCTTGGAGCCCTTTAATCGTGTGGAATAGAAGAAAAAAAATCATTTATCTTCCACCATAGCGAATCCATTCTTTTGTCCTCCTCAATTCTGGGTACATTCACATTGCCATCATATGTCAAAGATGCTTCTTCCTCATTTGTTGCCAAATTGAAAGAGCCAACGAGTTCGCCACAACTATTAGATGGTTTACTTAATGGATACATCTCTTTTATAAATGAAATATATATTAGATTTGTTCATGTTTGGTGTACTCACTATATGTTCCCAGATATACATCTTTGTTTCCATTAATTCTTCCAATTCTAGCCTACCACTTTCCTTTTTGATGGTGTCTATGATATTTTATAGATTTTACCATTAGAGTACAACTTTTTTTAGAATTTTTTATTGAATAGCCATTTCTATAGTCAGATCAATATCTCAAAATTCTAAATAAAGCTATCAATTTAAATACATACCTTGTTGCTCCATGGTACATTAATGCGCCTCTAGTAAATCCACTACTCCTCCTATATCAATAGAAGATTATACATTAGCACCATACATGAAAGTAATCCAATACAGTACCTTACTCAAACTAAATCTAATTTTTTTTCATAGACCTTATGCTGACCCTACTGTGTATGAATTTTTTGATGGGTCATTTGAATATGAATAAATTCAAGATAGGGAAAATCTTCATGTATTTAAAATTTAATCTTTTTATACCAGTGTACCCTTTCTTATTCTAATAGAAATGCATATGTGTACTCTTAGTTCCAGAAACAAAAGCTCCACTACCATAATTTTAATCTTAAAGACTTCAATGGAAAGAATTTTGATGCCTTTTGAGATAATTAATATAGTCTACAGTGGTCATCTATTTCATGACTTCAAGATATTCTTTGTATACAGTTATCTACATAAAACATATCATTTTAAAAGTATTATGCAAAGGTAGATGTTTGCATAATCTAGAATAATAAATAATGTTATATGCATACCCAATGTAAAATTCCTATAGGAATTTTTTTTCTTTTGTCATCCCAATAGTTGAGAGTAGCCTTATCATAATATCTTGTTGCTTTCAATTCGGTGCCATAGCCACCTACAAGTACATCAACCCTAAGTCAAAACTTCAATCCAATCTTAGAGTTCAGTTGACAACTAAATGTAAAATGTTAGAGACTAGAGTATCAAATCAGTATTTAAATGCAATTCTTAACAACTCAATATATCTAAAAAAATGATAATGCTCACCCAAATACACTGTTGAAGATTTCAACTGATGTATAGATTTGAAGGATGACAAGGTCATGAACTTTTTTTTTAGCCTTAGTATCTAAATAAAGACATCTTAGATCTATAAATAGCAAAAAAAATGAGCTGCTCCAAAAAAAATTCATAAAAAATGCTAAAAAATACTCTAAATACAAACATTTGGATTCCACAATGTCCCCTTCTCGAGCCTGATCTTTTCAGTGACCGTTGGCCTATTTCGGAGACCCGTAGGCTAGTCGGAAGGTAAAATTAGGGTTTCCTATTTTGAAGGATGTTTTGGCTCAGAGTTGGTTGTTTCAATAGCGGATTCTTTCTGGGTTTTCAGAGAGCTTCGCATTGGTATATTCTTCTTGGCATTCTGAGCATCTTCAGGAATTTACTATTTTTAGTAAATCCTATTTCGGGCAGTGAACCTGTTGGTCTTGGCACAGTTGACCTTCCTCTTCAGTTGACTCAAGTGGCTTATTCAGTTTCTAGCTTCGGAATGCAGTTTCAGAGAGATAAGCTCATTCTATTTAAATAACATTATATTTTAAGGTTATTTTATCACCTTGGCCTAGTCTATTAACTTAATGTTATTTTAAAAAGTGGACTTGAAGGGTGGCGCCATCATTGAGTTAATATTGAATTTATTAAGGTTGATTTAAAAGCCTTAAGTGGGACGCCATTTCCAAGGTTATAAATTAATAATTAAAAGTCAAAATTACAGCTTGAAGAAAAGGACGCCATTTGCTGAAGGATTAGGGTTTGACTCCTAAAAGAAGGTTAGGGTTTCGAGAAGGTCAACGGAAAATTATAAAAGGAAGCCTTGGGTTCTCATTTGATCATCTTATGTTTTATAATATTGTTATGCTGCCGGAAGGGCTTTGGGATTGCTTCGAGGAATGAATGCCTCCTAGCTTGGCTCTTCTTCTTGTTTGAAAGATAGCAACTAGTTGAGAGATAGTTTGTAATAGGTTTGTCTTGCATTTCAGTTGAGTATCTTGCATTTTTGGAGTTCTAGATTTGCATTTCAGTCTCATTTTGAAGTTGCTGAAGTCAAGCTGAATCTGTAGTTTCACTCATAAATCTGAAAATAAAAATACAGTCGTTCTGGGTATTGATTCATTGAGTTTCCTTGATAGGGGCGACCCTTCTTGCAAAGATTCAGATTTTAATATTGAGTGTTTATTTTTTAAAAGCAAAATCGCTTCTCTCTATTGGCCGCACCATTCTGGTCTGCCTGGCAAATGTTTAGAAAAAAGAATACTTCGATTTGTTAGTTGTTTCTTGGTCTAGTCCTCATTGCCATCATTATAGCTTTCGTTTGCATCAGGTCTCATGTCATTCTGGCAAGTATTGAGTGAGTTGTGAGCATTTTAGTGGATTCTAGGGTTGCTGGTTATGCATATTACGTTGCTGTTTTGTTATATCAGTCTTGAGTAATCTGTATTTTGGTGAAGAGTTGTATCTGGAAGGTCATAATTAACCTTGGAATGATCATATCTATTATTGCAGCAGTGGAGAGCTTCTAATCTTGTTTATTGCAGGCATCTTCTAATATTTTGTAAGCTGAACAGTAGTACTGTCAGCATTTCTCTTAATCTTACTTTACATTCTGAAGCTGCATTGTATTTCTGTATATCTCCGCCATATGGTCGCCTCATTTCCACTCTGGAATTGGGTAGCACATACTTGGTGTTGAGTTTACTTTCAGCATAGTTAGCATCTCCGTCATATGGTAGCTCCCATTCCATCTTGGTTTGGAAAGCACATTCTTGACGTCGAGTTAATTCAGCATCTTTAACATCTCCGTCATATGGTAGCTCCCACTCCGTCTCGGTTTGGAAAGCACATGCTTGACGTCGAGTTATTTCAGCATCCTTTGGTTTTAAATGCTAACCCTAACGATTGTGTATTGCTGCTATCCTTGTTGTAATTGAAAAAGCAAAAAATTTGGCTTGGTATATTTCAGTGGTATCAGAGCTAAGATCCTGCCATCCTGTGGAAAAGACAGAGTTCAGTTGACAGTTGAATGACAGAGAAATCAGTTCTACACCAGAGGTTAGAACAGAGTTCAGCTCAGTTTAGAAGTGGCAGTTAAACATGGCTAACAGAGAAGAGATAAAGCTGGAACAAACACTTTTTGCAACCGGAAATAGACTTGACAAAGAATGTAAGTCGAGGGAAGATGAAAAGAATAATCTTCAAATATTGGAACAATGTTTGAGACAGGTGAAGCAGTCACCTTCTGAATGGATGCAGTTGGCATTATCACCTGCAGTTCACCTTTTAATTCAGCCCTATTGGCTGGGACATCCAAATGAAGAAACCAAGCTGCTGATTACTTCTTGCTTCATGGAGTTGATGAGAATTGTGATTCCCCTGATGCCTTATGATGATGAAACTATGAAGAAGATTCTTCATAGAATTGTTGAAAGTTTCCAAGATCTTGATGAAACTGGAAGCGGTCTATTTTCTAGAAAGGTTGCTATCTTAAAAACATTTTCAGATCTCAGGATAAGTAACTTGCTATTAGACTTGGAAATGCATGATCAGATTTATCACTTGTTCCGTTACCTCTTCATATCCACTTGGAGCAAACAGGAAAAGGATGTTATTGCAGCTGTGAATAATATTCTTGTTCTCACTATTAATGAGGCTGATGAAATTCCACCTAGTGTCCAATCCTTCCTCTTGGACGCATATGAACATGAAGAAGAGGGTTCCCCTATGGCTGCTATGCTGATTAAGGGATTGTTTAATCAATGTGAGGAGAAATTGAAGCCACTTTTGGAGAAATTAGAGCAAGATATAGGAAAGATTAGTGGTCATGATGACGAAGATGATTCCAAAGAGTCCATACCGGATCATGTTGACGACTTGGTAAAGATGGATTCTCTTCAAGTTGCTGTCCCAACTTCTCAAGAAGTTCTACACGAAGACATCAGCATAATACTTCCTCATGGTGAAGATAATGACGGTGAAGTTTACAAAACAGCAAGCAATGAAGATTCTTCATTTCACTATGGTGGTGACATTTGGTTTGAGCAGCAAGCTAAGCCATGGGAGAGAAACAATTTTGATGTTATCAGCTTAAGTGATTTGGGACTTGACTTATTCAAAGAGTCATCACTACAAAGGGAGCATGATAAGTTTTTCCTAGTTGATCATCCTAATCAGCCCACTAGCATTTGGGATCCGGGGGTGTTGGCACCAAGGTATGAAAGAGAACCATTGTGGGATGAATTTCCCTTTGATCCGGATGAAGAACAAAAATCAGATTGCATTGCAAACTATGAGGTAGCCATTGAAAAGAAAGTTGTCTTTGAAGAAGAAGAGCTTGAAGACCATATGGCTCTTGAAGAGGAAAGAGTTAAAGAGGTTTACAAACACAAGTCTGATTTTTCCATTCAAGAAGCTGATTGCAAAAATAGAGTCGAAGAAATCATGGAGAATGATCATCTCCATGGCATTGAGCATTTTCCGCATGTTGGTGGTAAAGTACAAGGATGTTGGAGCAGCATTGAGGGCAGCAAAGACAAGGGGCAAGGTTCTGATTTTCAGTTGCAGCCTATCAGCAATTCGCCATCCTTGCATGTTCATGAGCATGAAGATCACTGCAAGGTAAATTTTGACAAGGAAGTGCAAGCTCTATCCCTGTTTGACCGCACACATAGCTTGGTTGAAGAGCTTTACTGGAAGGCTCAGCTTGAAGAGAGACGTAGAGGAGTGACAGATGAAGTTGCTCTTCCCAAATTGCAACTTATCAGAGATTCTTTGGAGACCTTGAAGTCCGAGTACGTGCACTCGATTGAAGAACGAGATCATGCCTTTGAAGTTGCAAAGAAGACCATTTGTTCTTTTCATGAAAAGGAGAGTATGATTGACAAGCTCATTCTGGAGCTCGAAACAACAAAGGACATGTTGGGAAAAACTCAGTTGGCTCTAACGGAGGTTGAAGACCAATTTACTGACTTCAAATTCTTCAAAGAGCAAGAGGGTGCACAAAGAGCTGAAGAAATCAAGCAAGTGATTGGAGGGCTTGATTGTCTTCAAGAGGAGTTTGATCTTGAAAGCATCTCAAGAAAATCAGAAATAGCATGTGCTGGTTTGGAGCAGCAAGATGAAAGGAATGACTTTCAAGTTTTTGACAATCCTCTCTATGAAATGGAAGATGAAACGGAGAATGAGACTGAGCTTGGTTCTCAGTGCTTGGATGCTTTGATATCACTCCATGAGGAAGTGCCACGTCTGTTGGTTAGTAATGAATGCATAAGTGGGCTCAAGGGTGAAGATTCCATATGGGAGGTGTCAAAGCGAGGTAATTTCAACATCTATGACATCGAGATGTTGATGAGACAAGTCTTGGTAGCTGCTGGTAACTTCATTACAGCAACAAGGAGGGATGATTTCAGACCTACTACTTAGGAGGAATGGGAGAATGATGAACCAAAACTTGGTGTTTGCACTCTTGATAATCTATCCCTTGGGTGGAATGATGTTTGGGCTCATACTAGTCAGTTTTGGGAGTTGAATCTGAAGTCATTCTATGTTTCATACTCCAATATGGTTGAAGCCTTCAAGGTTGAGCTTCAAGGGGACACCAGTTTCGTGAGAATGCACTTGGTTCTCACTAGCACTTGGAAACGCATTGTGATTTCTAGGCAGTGTGTTGAAAATATTTTTCAGTTGGGTGTCCATGCTTGGGATTCTCAACATGGGTGGATGGACTTTATGGCTTGTGGAAAAGACTTTTGGTGGAGTAGTGATCAAATTTTCAGACCTTTGGGTGTGGTTCTTTCCTTTACCAACCACTTGATGGCCCCATTTGTTCATCAACAAGTGGATTGGAGGGAAATTTTGAGTTTGGATTGGAGAGAGGAACGGTTGGTAGCTTTTGAGAGTGATCCTTGGCTAAGGCAAAAGCAGATTTGGAGAACCGATCTTGCTGGGTTGAGGCGGATCAGCCACCTTACATGTGAAGTCTCTCTCATTCATGAGAGTTGGTTCCTCACTTCCGATCAAAGAAGTGGTAGTTTTCAGTTGGAGATTGCTCTAGTGTGTTTTCCTGCCAATTTTGAAGTGTTATCTTGCAACTCCTTGCTCATCTCTTACACTCACACTTGGGAATTTCTTTGGTGCTGCTGTTTTTCCTTGTGTGAAGTACTACAATCAGATTGCATTTCGCTGACTTCAGCCTTGAACAACAGAGATTATTTGTTTCTTCACAACTATCATATTCTCGGAGTTCACTTTATGAGGGTTTGTGAGACAAATTTTGATAATTTCTTTGCTATACTGGTTCGGGACAGTGAACTTCCACATGCTTTGGCTCTTCATTCTGAGACTCTTGGAGTTGGAACTGTAAGAGTGATTAGAAGTCTTCATGATGGTGTCAGTATAATTCAGTTGGTGCATAGTAGCTCCATGAGGAGACGTGAGTATGAATTTGTTGAGCTCTTGCAAAGGATTGCTTTCCTCCTTGCAAGAAGATTGGAAGATGTCACATTTGCAGTCATGACTTTGTTTATTACCATGTGGAGGTATGTTGAGGAGATTGATTTTGAGTTGAATATCCTATCTTTCTTCGTGCCTAGAATTATGATTGACAGTGGTGTGGTTGATACTGTTGATTCGGGGCATCGTGGACTTGAGATGTTGCATGATATTGATCTCAGTTCTTTAAGATCCTTCAGTTTGGGTAACATGGATGGTAACACTTTGGAGTTACAAGGAAGGGTAGTGCAACATTGGCATGATGTTTTCACTGATGTGATCAGAGTAGTGCAGCATCGGCATGGTGGGTCCTTCCTAAGACGGATTTGGGAACCTGGGATCATACTTGTTTGGGTATGGATCAGTCTTAAATTTTCTGGAGTTGTGGTGGTATTGCTTGAGGACAAGCAATTTTGGGAAGGGTGGACTGTAATGTCCCCATTTTTAGCACTGCACTTCTCAGTGATGATGGCCTATCCCTGGTGCTGTCGGCTAGTCAGAGGCAGAATTAGGGTTTCCACTGTTTGGTGGGTTCTCTTGAGGATTCAGGGTTCTGCTTGGAGTGTTTGGATTCTGATTTCTTCCTGGTTTTCAGAGAGTCAGATTGGTATATTCTTTTGGCATTCGAAGATCTTCAGAATTTACTATTTTTAGTAAATTCTATTTCGGGCTGAACCTGTTGGTCTTGGCACAATTGACCTTCCTCTTCAGTTGACTCAAGTGGCTTATTCAGTTTCTAGCTTCGGAATGCAGTTTCAGAGAGATAAGCTCATTCTATTTAAATAACATTATATTTTAAGGTTATTTTATCACCTTGGCCTAGTCTATTAACTTAATGTTATTTTAAAAAGTGGACTTGAAGGGTGGCGCCATCATTGAGTTAATATTGAATTTATTAAGGTTGATTTAAAAGCCTTAAGTGGGACGCCATTTCCAAGGTTATAAATTAATAATTAAAAGTCAAAATTACAGCTTGAAGAAAAGGACGCCATTTGCTGAAGGATTAGGGTTTGACTCTTAAAAGAAGGTTAGGGTTTCGAGAAGGTCAACGGAAAATTATAAAAGGAAGCCTTGGGTTCTCATTTGATCATCTTATGTTTTATGATATTGTTATGCTGCCGGAATGGCTTTGGGATTGCTTCGAGGAATGAAT
This sequence comes from Sequoiadendron giganteum, assembly GCA_007115665.2. Taxonomy (NCBI): domain Eukaryota; kingdom Viridiplantae; phylum Streptophyta; class Pinopsida; order Cupressales; family Cupressaceae; genus Sequoiadendron; species Sequoiadendron giganteum. The sequence continues at coordinate 910,618,756 of CM021100.1, read as the reverse complement.
GCCTCCTAGCTTGGCTCTTCTTCTTGCTTGAAAGATAGCAACTAGTTGAGAGATAGTTTGTAATAGGTTTGTCTTGCATTTCAGTTGAGTATCTTGCATTTTTGGAGTTCTAGATTTGCATTTCAGTCTCATTTTGAAGTTGCTGAAGTCAAGTTGAATCTGTAGTTTCACTCATAAATCTGAAAATAAAAATACAGTCGTTCTGGGTATTGATTCATTGAGTTTCCTTGATAGGGGCGACCCTTCTTGCAAAGATTCAGATTTTAATATTGAGTGTTTAATTTTTAAAAGCAAAATCGCTCTCTCTATTGGCCGCACCATTCTGGTCTGCCTGGCAAATGTTTAGAAAAAAGAATACTTCGATTTGTTAGCTGTTTCTTGGTCTAGTCCTCATTGCCATCATTATAGCTTTCGTTTGCATCAGGTCTCATGTCATTCTGGCAAGTATTGAGTGAGTTGTGAGCATTTTAGTAACATTATATTTTCATTCTTATTTTTATTTTATTTGCTTATTTTTGTTGACATCTTACTTATGTCAATGTTTCATAATAATTGCAGGTCACAGAGCCTTTAGTGGTTCTATTACGAGTTGCTGATGGGGAGAAGCCCGCAATGGGCTACATATACGAGGGCATGGATAGGGCCAAAGAGGCCATTAGATCCATTTATGGGGGAATTGATAGTAAGTATCAGCCCATTTGGGAGATCATTGATAGACGATGGCACCTCCAGCTTCACAAGCCCCTACATGCAGCAGCATATTTTCTCAATCCGGCATTCCAATTCCGCAAAGAATTCAAGGCGGATGAGGAGGTTTTGAGTGGGCTCTACACAGTCATTGAGCGGATGTCTGATTCTCATGTTGGAGCCCAAATTGTCACCGAGATAGAGATTTTCAGACTTGCACAAGGAGATCTCTTTGCAAGAGATATATGCAAAGATACTCGATCGATATTGCAGCCAGGTAAAAATTTATTAAGGGCATAATAGTAGTTTAAAAATTATCACTTTTCAATCTTTTATATTCAATGTTCATATTATAATTAAATATTCACATTTTCACAATGAGATTTATTTTTTTTCTTTTTCTCATCTCAGATGCATGGTGGGAGAGATTTGGTGCTAAAGTACCAAATCTTCAGAGGATTGCAATTCGAGTGTTGAGCCAACCATGCAGTGCCTCGGGTTGTGAGCGCAATTGGAGTATGTTTGAGCACATACACTCCAAGAAGCGCAACAGGTTGTCAGTGCAGAGGTTGAATGATCTTGTTTATGTTCATTACAACCTGCGCCTTCGCCATAGACAGATATTGGGCACTGACTTGTCACCCATCACATTGGAGGAGGTTGATCCACAATCAGATTGGATCACTGAGACTGAGGATCCTGTTTTTACTGATGAGGACTTTGATTGGGTCGACCAGGCGGATCGAGAGGCAGAGGCAGTAGCCATGGCAGAGGAGGAGGATAGAGCAGGAGGAGACACCTTGCGTGCTGGTTTGGGTGCCACTGAGTCTGACACTGAGACACAGGCAGAGATGATGGCTGCAACATCATCCAGGACCTATCTTAGACGTCTACGCAGGAGGACTAATGCTTAGTGATGCAGGCTCCTTTGAGCCATAGACTTATAGGCTTATAGCTTTTGTTTTACTTTTGTTATATGTTTCGAACTTTTGATGCCATGGATTTCATATTCCATGAGTATTGTATACACTATACATTTCAAAACATTTATATATCTAACTATTTTGACTCTTACTACTATTATTTGTATTAAGTAATTACTTATTTCCTTCAGCCAAAATTTGCGTTTATACTTATGTGATCGATATATGTTTGTGTATAGGATCATAGTAGTTTCTATTTCATGATGTTATTGTGTATTTAAGGTTTATTTACTAAAGGGTGCATGAAACAAGCTTTAAATCCTTAAAAATCTCTGAATTTCTTGGGTTTTTCTATTTGCCGAGTCTTTGCCGAGTCTTGGGCGAGTCTGGGCTCCGAGTCCGAGTCCAAGTCAAAAATCGGCTTGCCGAGTTCGAGGCGAGTCCGAGTCTTGTAACTATGGTGATTATTTTATTATTTTGTTTTCTAACTCTCTTGCCTTTTTGCAGAATGGCTGAATCAAGCAGAAGAGTTGCAGGCAGAAACAACCACACTGAATCCGCAAAGGCAAACACATCAAGACAAGCAGTGATCAAGAAGTTGAGCAAGTCCTTCTTGCTGGAATCAAAATTTTCATCAAAGTTGGGCAAGCTGGCTGACACAAACTTGGGCTCGTTCAACCTGGAGGCATTCAGAAGAAGGATAATGGGGACTAGAGGCCATCACCCATCAGTGACTTCACACAATATTGTTAGGAGTGGACTATATGCAGCTGCCAGTTTTCCACCAACTATCCGGTATCCAGAGCTCATCATGGAATGCGCCCACCACTACAACATAGAGCAGAGGACGATCACTTCGCCAGATGACAAGATTTTGGCCAACCTTACACCTAAAGCAATCGGAGAGGCCTTCGGGATTCCAGTTCACAAGAAGATGATCTATAAAACAAGGGAAAGGGCTGAAAGAATGTATTCATCCACAACGGACCGGTGTGCTGATTTGATAAATACTAGGTGCATGATCAAGCCCAAGCCAACTCGTACAAAATTACCCAAACAGATAATCTCGGAGGATTTGAGACAAGAGTTTGGTGATCTGATAATGATGCTGAGCAGAGTTGGAGGATGCCCCGAAGCATTCATCTTTGAACCTTGGATGTTTTATTATATCAACTTGGTACTAGAGGGCAAAGATCACATGGATTGGGCACTGATGATCAGTGATAGCATACATGAGCAGCTTCGTGGTGTGAGGAGAACAAAAACGTTTTACATGGGCTCTTATATTGTCTATATATTGGCTCGCATGACGAAGTATAGGGGAATATCCTATAAGGAACCAATCGGGTGCGGTTCCCATCAATTCAAGATACATGAGGCTTGTCCACAATTGCATCTGACAAGCACCACCAACTACAAAAGGGTCAATGACGCCTTCACTATGCATATAACGAGGACCTTGCAGCAAAGGACCCATCACAGAACATCCAGGGAAGCACAAGAGTTGATTGAGAAGTTCGGGTGTTGGTTTATCCAATTTCCGAAGTTTACCTACATAAGGCTGCAAGGATTCTCTTCTTATCCTTATAGATTGCCTCGGTATCCCACAAACAGAATAGTGATGCTGGAAATATCTAGGCAACTTATTGCCTATGATAAGATTCAAAAGAAGAAGAAGAAAGGTAGACTTGGATTCCCAATTACCATGGGGAATTCAAATGAAATCTGCCCATCACTACAAGCAGCTAGGGAGGCAGAAAATGAGCTCCAATTCTTCCACCTTTCCTACCACACTAGCAGGCACCACTACAATCCCCACAGGAACATCAGATGGATATTGTCAGAAGAGTTCAGGCATAAGGCGCAAATCGAAGACTTTTGGGCCAGTGCAGTGGATGAGATCGAGATCAGGAAGAGAATGTTCTCTCGCATACCATTGGTGATGATCAGGGAGTGCAAGATTGCCCCCGTGCCAGATCAAATTGAAGAGGACATAAATGTTGTACAGGCTGACTACGAGACAGTGAGAGATACGCCTCTACCACTCCCACATTGGTTGGAGCCAGAGATCACCGACTTGGATACACTCTGTATCCCAGTCTTAACATTCACACAGAGCTGGGTAGAGAGGCATCTCAGCCGACTTAAGGGAAGATCAATTCCCCTTACATATAATTTGATGGGAGATCATAGATCGCCAGCAGCCAGACAGAGAAGGCAGGTGGGTCAAACTCCAGAGCCAAGAGGAAAAGAGCCAGTTCAGCCTGAGCCTTTGAGAGTTGAGGAATCCTCGCATACACCATCCCGGGGACATTCTCTGAGTATGCAGGAGATATCACTATTTGCTGATTAGAGGGAGAGATTGGATGTAGAGCAAGCAGTGCAAGTGGCAAGTCAGCCACCTCGTAGAGAGTCAGTGGGTCAGAGCATCAACATGCCCCGAGAAGATAATCAGCAAGAGACAGATGAGGGGACGGCCACGGATACTCAGTTTCAGCAAGAGATTGAGGCGGCTCTCGAGGATGATGTCACCTCAGATCAGGATGCCCAAAGCTCAGAAGACACTAAACCTATTGATGATGATGAGCCTCGTCAAAACGAAGGCAGGGGAGAAGTTCATGAGGTAGAGACCGAGGTTGAACAACCTTTTGTTATATTAGACATGCAGCAGGAGGTGTCAGAATGGCTAAGGGATAGGATGAGACGTGACCCTATAGGTAAGACTAATCCTGCAGCTGAGATAGAGGAATTGCTACAAAGGATCAATGCACCTCCAACGAAGAAGAAGGCCAGGAAGTTCTCCAAGATCTCAACAGATGAGGATGGATCCCGAACTTTGCATGTGGCGATGCCTAGGGTGGAGTGTGATCGGGACGAGGCCGTTCCAGAAAACTATGTGATTATAACTATGGAACTTGGTCGCCCTACTGGAGCATAGATAGTTGAGGAGTGCAATAATTCCTATCGAGCACTCAAGGATAGATTGTCCTATGTTGAGGGAAAGTACAAGAAACTGAAGATAGAGCACAAGACACTGATTGGCTACGTGCAGCACTTATCCCGTCCTTGTGGGCAAGAGAATCTGGCAATTGAGCTTCCAGCTGAATTTTCCAAGGAGTCAATCAGTGGGTTAGAGGATTTGAAGAGAATGGCACAACAGGTAGACAAATGGGTTGCCAGCGTCCGTGTCGAAACAGGAAAGTTTATGAAGGATCTTGCACATGCCTATCAGCAAGCCTCCGATATTATGGCAAGGATGGATGCAGTTAACCATGCTTGGGGTGAGGCGCGTATCTATCAGACGAGAGTTGTTCTCCGTTTAGGGGCTTTGATGAGCATACCTCTATAGGTTTTGGTTGAGGGAGGTGTAATTCAACAGGGGGATAGATACGACTTTGCCGGATGATACTCTTCAGTAGTCACGGGCCGAGGATTCTACGATGCATCACAAACAGATTCTGTCAGGGTCAGAAAGGCCATGACGAATATCTTAGATGGAATTCTCAACACATTGGAGGCAATCTTTGCCAGGAGGTTGACATCCGAAGAAGTAATTGCAGATGGATTGAAGAACAGATTAACACCATTCTTTTTTGAGGTGAAGACCTTCACACAGGATGATTTCGAGAACACTTCTACGTTCTCCAACATTATACAGTACACCCAAGATGCCCTTGTTGCCTGGAAGAAATCTTGTGCCTGGCATGGGCAAACAGTTACAGTTTTAGAATTCCAGTTGGATCACATTCCTCCCATTTCGGATCAGGAAGTTGAGGCAGTATTGGCCAGGTTCATCAGATTTGCAGCCAGCAAGAAGGAGAAAGGAAACGCCCTTCTAGATGATGACCTTCTGGAAGGGGATGACATGCATTGATGGCGGATAGTGGTTCATTGATGAAGAGTGGAGAATATTCAACGCATTAATTGCTCCACTCCTCTCAGTGGCGGTTTTTAGGGCAAGAACCTTAATTAGGGCTTAGGTGGCTCAGTTTAGGCCTTCCATTGTATTTGAATCTAAGCCATCCACTGGACTGGGCTAGATATAAAAGGGGTATCCCCCCTCATTTGTAATATTAGATATCAGAGTTAGACAAAAATTAGAGATAGAGTTGAGCTAGATAGAAGTTAAAAGTAGAGCTAGGAGTTAGCTTAGTTTGGAAAGGAAAGAAAGACTTTCCCTTTGAAAGTTTTTGTAAAAGATTGTTGTGTAAGACTCATAATATAAGGATTCTCATTGATTGGTGATTCTATCTTGCATTGTGGGTAGTTGATGAAATCTTTTCGTCTTTCCAATTCAAGTAGAGTAGAGTAAAGTAGGCTTTGTTTTTATGCAAGTAGTGTTAATTGTGGAATGTAGCGTTGGTTTGAGCAAATCTTCCTGTATCCATACCACTAGCAAGCTTGCTGACGGTAAGTTTGCCTTTGCATGGTCAACTGGAATTTCAGCAGCTAACTTTGGTTGTGATTTGTGGGTCCACTTGCTTCGTTGTGAAGGGGCGCGCACGTTGAATCACAATTTGAACATCTTATCCATCCTTTGAAGATTGCACCAACTTTGTTAGAGTTGTCCGAAGGGGAGACGAAACAAAGTTTGGTTTGAAGATTGTTAAAGCCTATCCTCGCATTCCATCTTTAGAGATAGATTGTAGAATTCCTATCCCTTTTCCCTTTAAATTCAGTATTTCCCGGTTAGTTCAAATACCAGAGCATCATAGTCAAAACCCTCCATCTGCTTGACAAAATCGAACAATTACGTAAGTCCCCTTGGAATACCCAGCATATTCACGTCAACCAACTGAGTCTATTCGCAATAAAAGGAACCTTGGAGTTGAACGCATGAACTTTCACGCAATCTTAGCATGTGGAACACTTTGATCAAGAGAGAATAGAGTGACCATTGGACATTTTGTTCTGTGTTGGTGTTGTCATAAAACACACGTCAACAGGAGGATCAAAGGCTTTAATCCATCCTTTCATTGGCTCAAAAAGCCCTTCCACAAAGAGAATAACCAGCCTTCTCTCTGAAACCACTGTGACCATAACCGAGATTCTTTGAAATTCCCCAATATAGGATTCCAAGCTGCCCAACTGTTTGAGTGGTGCCAAGTCTCTGAAATACAATTCGAGATCCTTCTTGTCAAACCTCTCCACAAGTCTATCTGTCAACTCCCGATATGTTGTAATCCGGTCATGCTGTAGGGTGATCATACCGTGGTGCCACCAATCATGTGCTACACCATCCAAATGTAATATTGAGAACCTTATGGCATCATCCTTTGCCATTGGACATAAAGTCAGGAACGTGTCAAGCTTGCTAATCCAAGCTCTAGCAGTGACTCTACCGCTACCATCAAAGGTAGGAAGAGTTAATTTATTTGTAGCCTGTCTTAAATCATTATTCCTGTTATGTTTAGGCCTCTTGTCAACTCGGTTCCTGCCATGTTCTCTCTTTTGGCTCATGAATCTATCGAAGTTAGGGTGATCCTTAACTCTTTGAGGTAAAGCCTCCCATTCATCATGCAATGTCATGATGTTGTTAGTGAAGACCATTTCACCTTCTCCCTCCTCCATGATGCCCTCATCTTGATCACGCCTGGCAAAGATAGGACGTGTGGGTCTCTCATAGGTGCGGGTACGAGTAATTCTCAGGCGATGATCTCCATGCACACTGCCATCTTCCTCCTGTTCGTGTGGTCTCCTGTGAACAGTCAAGTGTTGCACTGTTGTGCTCAGTTGTTGCAATACGTTTGCCACTTGTTCCTATCCTACCACTAGGCCTCTCAAAACATCTTTGGCCTCTTTGTCTTCAATTTGTGCATGGGTTGGAGGTTCTTCAATTATCTCTCTGTCACCCATTTCCTCAAACGGATTTATTTGACTACCAGGCCTCTTGCGTTGGTAATACCTGTTGTATCTGCCCTGGTGAGGATCCATATGATGGTAACCCCTTTCGACTAGCAGGATTAAGAACTCTGATATCACTGAGATGAGCACAACTGGCTCCCACTGAAACCCCTGTAGTGTTTGCTTATCTTTTTGTGTTTTTTATGATTTTTAATAAGGGTTTATAAACAGAAGTAGAAGGGACGTCCAAGCATAAATGGAGATAAAATTGAATTTAAAACTAAATCTGATAAACTGTAATTATATAGCAGATCTGGCAATTTATACAATGAAATTGCATACAAAGAACATACTCGAAACTCTCCAAAATATTTAAATAAAGATTTTTTGCACATGCCAAGCGGAAATGGCTGAAACTGATGTAAAAGCACGGCTAGGGCATAGATCTGAATTCTCCCACTTTGAAATTGGAGGAAGTGTACTGGAAGAGGTTGGCGCCTAAAATGGAGCAAAGAAATGACCAAAAGAAGAGGCATTTCTGCCTCTAGTTTCATATACCCCTTTCCAGGAGGCACGCCATTCAATGCAAGTTGTACGGCCACAAAAGATGTTGAATCTTCCTTATTGAAAGCAAATAAGATTGTTGAAGATGGCGTCCAAGATGTGCAGCCCTCTTCTAATTACAAACTAGAACCCTGCTCAAATAAACTCTGATGAAGATCATTGAAGGCTCCAGAATAAAATCCTCCCAAATTGCAACAATTCGGTTTGTGTCTCACAACCTCAAAGTAGCCAAGCACTAAAGATCTATCGTTTCTTCAATGGTGAAACCCTCTGGTAAACTTGTCTCAGACAAAATCATAGAGAAATAAGAAATTGCAATGTCAAATGATAATTTGATATTAGGTCGACTTGCAATGATTTGCCTTATACTCCTCAAAAGGCACGTATTCCAAGAAAGTACGATTTCCTTCATTACAATACATTTAAATGTATTTTGATTTATTTCAATAGTTTCCCAATAAATACTTGGGTGCACTTTCGTTAAGTGATTTTAGTATCACTTTATAAAGTAATCTTTTATTAGTTTATATTATATTTAAGTGGCGTTTTCCTTATAAAGTCAATTTGACTTTATATTTAATCATTTAAGTTAAATACATAACTTAACCACTGAAATACTCATAACTTCCTCCAAACTCAGTATAATGTCATGCTGTTAGAAGTTGATGAACACTAAACTCCATCTACCTGCATTGGTACCAATACTAAGGTGAAAGAGGTGGGAATGGAAATACCCACCAAAACGGACACTGACCCTCTAACCAAGTCTTGTCAACCCACGAGGGTCCAAGAAACAGGCTAACTCCACTGCACTTGAACACTGACTAGAGTGGGGATATTACAGATTTGCAGCGTCTTGCAGATTTTTGGTCAAGAGAATCTCAACGCGCTAACAACTCATCTACAACTGCAAGTGAAGGAACTCATGTTTTGTTTCCATAAGGAGAGTATAGGGAGATTTGCAAAAATCTTCATGAAGAGTTTGAGAAACATGTCGATGTGGTATATGGGGATATTACAGTGGTATCAGAACCATCATCCTGCCAACCTTGGGTATAAATTAGTTTGCTATAGATTGCATCAAATGGCTAGAATTAAGGATGGATGGTTATATCCTATTTTACTTCCTACCGTGCCAACAAAGGAAAAGAAGCTTAGCTTGGAAAAGCAATTGGAAGACCTTGCGCAATTACAACAAAAGATGACTCATGATTTTGCTCAATCACAACAAAAAGTTTAATCGGCATTTGCGGCGTCTTGCAGATTTGTGGTCAAGAGAATCTCAGCACACTAATGACTCATCTACACCTGCAAGTAAAGGAACTCATGTTTTGTTTGCACAAGGAGAGTATAGGGAGATTTGCAAAAATCTTCATGAAGAGTTTGAGAAACATGTCGATGTGGTATATGGGAATATTACAATCGTTCATACAATTTCTTCCATACCTTTGACATCAATGACAATTAATCTTTAGACAACGAATTCTTTGTTGATATCAATGACAATATTTGCAACTATTTCTCATACTCCTTCGATATCAATGACAATCAATTCCAACACGGCTTCTAGTTGGTTTTAAAAAAGAACTAGTCAATGTTTTGCTTCATAATGCAAAGAAATTTAATGAAGAAGATGAAACACATGGCATCTATGTTTTCCCATACTTGACCATTAACCACAACGATTTCAGCTCCATTGGTCCTTCCTCTTGTAGACTTCTTCTTAGTTACGCTTGTAATTGCTTATTTTGAACGTTGTACTAGTTGAAGATTTTATTGAGCTAAGAGTAGTATCAACATCCATATAACGGACTTTTACTTATAAAAAAAAATGTGCTTCATGTAGCATGTCCTATATTATTGCCCTTGACAAGATTTTCAAATATTCTTGTCTTGTATTCATTAGAATTAAAAGTGGTGACTCATTTTCTCTAAATAGGGTGTCAAAATTTATCTCATTGATCTCTTGAGAGTCCATTTTGTTAGGACTAAGTTGACTCCTTTTCAACTCTTAACTCTCATCCATAATCTTACATAATACATGGTCAAAGACAATTTTTTATTGACATCCAAGGATTAGGGCTATAAACTTAGGAGGCCTTAATATTTGGGACTACAACATCTCATAGTAGAAAGCATGTTTCAAGAGTAAATGCTCCTTTGATTCTGACTCCAAGTTAGATAAATAAAAATTTTATTTTCCATTTATATTACTTCAATAATTATTGCAAAGCTAGGACCTTTCTTAAGCAACTTTGAAAAATAGCTTAAATCTTGAAGGTTTTTTGTAATGTCCCATCCATAATCTTACATAATACATGGTCAAAGACAATTTTTTATTGACATCCAAGGATTAGGGCTATAAACTTAGGAGGCCTTAATATTTGGGACTACAACATCTCATAGTAGAAAGCATGTTTCAAGAGTAAATGCTCCTTTGATTCTGACTCCAAGTTAGATAAATAAAAATTTTATTTTCCATTTATATTACTTCAATAATTATTGCAAAGCTAGGACCTTTCTTAAGCAACTTTGAAAAATAGCTTAAATCTTGAAGGTTTTTTGTAATGTCCCCAAACCCTAAATCTTACCCTAGAACCACAAGATAGATCTAGTTAGGGTTATGGTTCACCAATTAGATGCTTTAAGAAAGATGAATCCTGGTTTAGGTCCCGCAACAATGTTAGATGATATTGAAATATAATTCATATAATCAAATATATATACTTAATGTTTTATCTACTAGATCATGTAAACATATAACTATTTCAAATATAAGCCACACAATATCATAATGCATATTGGAAGTTGAATCATAATGGGATTAGGATGAAGAGCATGATAGGTCTGCCCAAAGCCATCCATAGCAAGCCCAAGAGCAGATATACCATCCCTCTTGGCCCTCATGTGGCACACACAACCATCCAACATGGGGTGGTCTACTTGGCAGACAACTTGTATCTGCTTTCCCTACCCTTGCTTGCCTTATCCATCCTTCTTATGATTTAACCCCCTCCTTTAATTCATCTTGACAAGCAATCCTTGTAGAGGTCAGGGGAATAGCTACCATAGGAGGCCCGTAGGCATCCTCTCCCTAGGCCCAAGAGAGGATATCACCCCCTTGGCTCCAAGTGGCACACACAGTCATCCATCGAGTGGCGTACCTAGGAAGACATCTAGTATCTGCTCAACCTATTGGTATCTTCTCCTCTGCTCCTCCCATGGTTGCTTTGATGAGTAAGTATAAATAAAAATATCATAATTATGATAGAGCTTATCAAAAGAATAAATATGAATAATACATATCAAATTGTACACAATAACTATGATGAGAATAATAAATGTCAATAACAAAATACACAATTGCATTAAATAATTCTGATAAAGCATATTAAGAGAGTAACAAATATAAGTAGCAAAATATGTATACATTTACACCTGCAGACAATAATACTACAGAAATAATAAATATAAATAACAAATATACAATGATGAGACATACCACAGTTTTCTGCTTATTCTTTGTGATCAGATTTTCAAAGAATCCTTTATTAGAATGATTCCTTTTTCCAGAATATATTCTTCTTCTTATTCGATGCCCCTTTGTCTTGGATCCGTCTTCCCTTTATGGGCAGATCAGTCAAGAGTCACACCTCTTCATTGACTAGAGACGTGTACTTTGCGTAATCGCTACCCCTTTGGAACCGGTTCATGACTAAGGTCTTTATTGTGTGCTTTACAAAATGTGATTGCTGCATCCTTTGACATAATTGCTGCTTTAGCCAATTAATGATTTCTGACTTTGGGATGATGGGAATCGCTGCTTGATTCTTATTAGTCATTCATTTATTAAATATGACCATAATCAGAAGTAATTACATAATGCCTATTCTGATAATAATATTATCACTGATAATTATAATTTATGATGATATTTAAGATTATATTTATTTTATTATTTTATTTTGATGTTGAGTTATTTGTATTATAATATTTCAAATTTTAATACTAAAGTATAACAATAAATTGCTTATATATATTATTTTATTTCAATGTGTTACAATCTTTTATATTGATATATTATGCATTTCACATTAATATATAATATATATTATAATGATTATAATATTTAGTATTTATATTTTGGTAATTACACTATTATATTTTATATTTATAATGGTAATATTATCTTTGATAATTATATTTATAACAATATTAAATAGATAATGTTTTTAAGATGTACTTTATTTATCTTGTTTTCGACGCTTTATATCTCAATGCTACAATTTCAGGGGACATGACATTTTTAAAGAATAAAATATTCAATGTAGTATCTACTAGTAACTAAACAGCACCCTCACATGTTCTAAGGCTCATATGCCTAGTGTGAAGTTTTTTTTGGGTAAAGAACAAGTAATAGTAAACAAGAATTTTAACAAATGGATATTTAAATCACACCATACATTAAATACAACACTAAATCTCATACAAGTTGTCAAATTAAACCCTAAACTAGGAAACATAATCTTTGTGAAATATATTGAAAATATCTCACGCTTATTTGTCTTGATAAAAAATGGCTCACAAATGTTATACTTATCACACAAAGTTAAGCATACATTGAAACAATGTGACCATTAATGATGCATTAGTTATTCATCTTACACCAACAACTTAAGAAGAAAGGAATTGCTTCTCCTGTTAAAAATAATTAAGCAGAATTTAAAATACATATATACCTCAAAGCATGGTTTTCTGTGTCTGCAACATACAATGTGTTTTTCTTGGGATCATATGCTAAGCCCTACAAACATTAAAATTCAATTCACACTTAAATACATTTGGAATTGTTATATTAGAGAATTGTAAACACAACATGCCTTAGTGAAAATAATATGACTACTAACAAATATTTTTTCCTAGAAAATAAATGAATGCTAGATATATAAACAATTACACATGCATACACATACACAAGAATCTCTCAATAGAACAATACACACACAAATATGTACGTGTGTAATGTGGATGCATATATGCCACTCTTCCTCACCCTTTTGTGTAATGTGCCAAACTAGATATTTTGGAAACTTGAAAACTTTTCAAATATAAATCCATGCAATCTAGTACTTTTTTATCACTGAGATCCCAGAATGGGTAGGATGAGAGTATACAATAGCTAGAATGCAAACGATAATCAAAATTATTTCATTTACCAATGGCAATCCATACAATTACAATGCATGCAATGATAGATTATGAAAGATATGAGGGTCTTGATGGTAAAGCCTTCTAGACACCAAATCAAATACAATATCAATGTCAATAATGATATAGATCTAGTGGAGAACTTCTCAAAGCATTGTTTCCAAAACAATATGATGCAAGAGCATCCGAATCCACAAGTGATCCAGCATCAACCAAAAAAATGAGGTTTTATTTTCTCTTTCAGTTTGTCTTTGGTTCAGTTTTGGGTTATCTTTGTTGGTTTTTGCTAGTTTGCTTCGGGAGGCATTTTCAGATTAATTTGAGAAAGTTAATGACATCATTGTGAAGAATGGCCAAAGGGGTATCTCCAAGTCAAATCTAGAGCAATTTGGATGAAGAATGGTGAAGATAGGGGTGGTCGAAGGTTCTAGAGGTACCAAGAACCCATGCTAGCCTTGACAAATTCCTAGTTTCTAGCCTAGCTCCGACAAGTTCCTAATTGACATGTAAGCTTCAATCTCTTTTTTTTTCTTCTAATCCTAATAAAGTGACTTTGCTCAAGTGTTTACATAGTTCCCAATCAAGTAGGAACGTCAACAAAGGTTTAATAGGAATTTAGTGTTGGTGTCGAGTTCCCTTGGAAAACCCGATACGATGCTTGGTGTCGGGTTTCTTCAAAACCCCTAACAAAAGCTTAGGTGTCGGTTCCCAATCAGGTCGGAACCCTCAACACAAAACCAAGAGTGCCAGATCTTAATTGAGTCGAAACCTCCAATAGGTGATAGTTCATGGTTCCTATTGAGCGTGGAACTCCCAACATGAGTAAGAAGACTAAACACTTCATATACTTCCCGACCAAGTGACGAAGTTTAGCATGGTTCCTATTGGGCTAGGAACCCCTGATCACATGGTGGTTCCCAATGAGGTCAAAACCTCCGATCAAAGGCAAAGTTTAATGAACATTTCAGAAGTTCCTAATGAAGGAACCATGGACAAATGGAATATGTCTTGATGAAACAGGAACCCTTAATAATTAGAACCTGTTCTTGTTCTTGAGAATGGTAAAGCTTCGATAAAGACTTTTCAAACATTTGAGGGTTCTTTAAATGTTGACACGTGGTCGGATATTATTGTAAGTTGTGGGAATTATTTTTATAAACATTCAATGCTCGGTGGCTATTGAAATTTAGTCTTGGGAAATAACCATGGATCCCTCAACTTCTTCACATTTGTGTATAAAGAGGAGAGGATCTCTACGGTGGGGTTGGTTGGGGATTGAAGAATACAATTCATTGCTAACTAGAGAGATGATTGTCATAGGAGATGGAAAAAGTTAGGAAGCGAAAATGAGTGTGGGGCTCGCCAATAGAGAAGGGGAGAGCGGGCCACCATTAATGAATAAGAGAACAAGGTGACCATTGGAGAATAGCCCAAACTTGGGCGTGAAGGCATAACGCCAATAGGAATTGTTTGTAACATGGAAGCAAATGTGAGTGTGTGGAAGATATCTTGAAGCAGATTTTGTTATATGAATAAAACATTTAATCTTCTTGTGTTGTGGATATCGAATGTTGATGATTGAAATCAATGAAATTGTATTGATTGCAAATTTGGTGTTGTACTTGCTGCAAGACTGGGTTTCCTAATAAGGTTTCCCGGTCTTGACTACATTATATGGTATCAAAGCCCGATTTGTGATAACTTAAATAAGAAGAATACCCCCTAGGTCACTTCTCTAACCACATAACATTGGCGCTCTTTTAAAAACAACATATAAGTTGTCCCCTTTAAAAACTTTATAACATAAACTGACTTAGAACAAACTTAAAATAATAATTTTTAAATGATTTGCCTTTCCTTAACCATAAGACTATTGAAAATGAATTAATAGTCTTAGGCACTCTTGATTATCATTAATTTAAAAAGGGGACATCACAATCACATCCAAGATCACTCAAAAACAGAAGGCAACTACCTAGTGAGTTACAAAGGCATAATTATAACTCAATCCATGGGGAGCCCCAGTAGTTTCTACATTTCACAATAAAATTCAGAAACCATTTTCTCTAAGCATGGTGAAAATTATGATACTTCATAGTCAAGCCAACCTGAACTAAGGTGTCTTGTGTGAATGTCCACTAATTTTTTTTATTTATAAATGACTAGGGACAACTATCCCTCACCTCCATGCAAACACCACCACAAAAAACTTGCCTTAAATGCTACAATGGTACATAGGGCTAAATCTATAATCAAAGTGGTCCAATTTAAATAGATTTTTGAATTATTATCATATTAACATTAACAAAATTTAGAAAACATAAACATAGACCTTCACGTCTTACAAAACGTAAGACAACTACTTGTCCTAAGAGCTTCATACAATGCAAAATATATTGGTGCTATATTTCATAAACAAAGGTATTTATCAAGCCTAGAATAGATTTCTCACAAGTGGGATTGAATCTCCCACCCCAACATGTTGCACAACTTGACCACCGAGGTTTACATACCACCCAAGAGACAAGCTACACATTTCCCAAAAGTCACTCAACCTCCTCACCCCAATGGTCCAACAATTCGCTCCATCTTCCCATAATTTTATCCCTTCTTTTGATTCCATTCATTCAAATTATCTTGTGCTTCAAAAGTTGCCATTACTTTCTCCAACTTAGAGTACAAGTGTGCATCTCTAAACTCAATCTTTCTTGGTCATGATGGACCATTACAAATGTCAAACAATCCTAGGTTCCATAACTAGCTTACAATCAATCTAAACATATGGGTGCTTCCTAAGGTGTCGCATTGCAATTCATTCCTCCTTTTACATGGCTTTGTGCTCTTCCTTTCAAGAGATGATGGGATAACTTAGTGCAAAACAAGCATTGGGCTAGAGCTAAGAAAATCCAAGCTCCCTCAAAATGATGTAATTTTCAAGTCCCTAATATGTATTACCATCCTCTGATAGTGACTTTGAAGATCTTTAGAACAAGCACTTAAATATTATAGATTGGGCACCACTTTTGGGCTCCCATATACTTGGAAACCTAACTTCTAATCCTTTCACCTTTTTCTTGACTTTGACATTCTTTACTCACAACTAATAACCTTTCTTCTTAAGAACCATGCCAAGACACAATCATATAGAGATTCATCAAGAATCAGAACCACCATGTATTCCATATTCAACCACAATAGTTGCATGCATACAGTTCAAAACCCTATCTCCAATGTAGGTATTTACTAGCATAGATTTAATCATCATTAAATTTTATGTCTATGAAATATCTTTCATATTGCAATCTGAAACTACTCCATAATAGGGAATGCCCCCCATTTTCACCATTGTGTTCTCAAGATTTCGCTGTGAAAATGATTACAAATTCACAATGATCAAAGCAAAAATGGTAGCCAAAGTCATAGCTGCAATAATTGATGTGGTGAATGGCGTTGTGATGACCCTTTCCAGATCTATAATGTCAACTGCAGTTGTTTGCTGTTTGCAGGG
>CM021100.1:910558733-910601922 GCA_007115665.2 Sequoiadendron giganteum | reverse complement strand
ACACATGAGATGGGTGGAATTAGTGTAGAGTTATACTTTTTTTTTGAAACATAGGAGTGAAAAGTCAAATAGATTTGTTGATGCTCTGAGTAGGAGGAGGAATTTACTGGCAAGAATGAGAGTGGAGGTATTAGGCTTTGATGAATTGAAGAACTTGTATGAGGAAGACCCGAATTTTGTAGAACCTTGGAGAGCTTGTAAAGAACAAGTCTTGGAGGATAGGAGTCAGTGGTTGGATTATTTCATTAAGGAGGATATGTTGTTTAGAGGACATCAGTTGTGTTTACCTCGGAGTTCAATGAGGAATAAATTGGCGAAAGAGAAACATAGTGGAGGATTGGAAGGACACTTTGGAGATGATAAGACATTAGCCTTGGTAAGTGATAATTAATTTTGGCCTTAGACTCATAAGGATGTTAGGAAATTTATGAAGAGTTGTAGATTTTGTCAAGTTTCAAAAGGGAGTAGTCAGATTGTTGGATTGTATAAACCTTTGACAATTCCAAAAAAACCTTGGAGGGATATCCACATGGATTTTATACTTGGTTTATCAAAGACACAAAGAGGTAATGATTTTACATTTGTGGTGGTGGACAGATTTTCTATGATGGCACATTTCATACCTTGTAAGAAGAGAACAAATGTAGTACATGTAGAAGACTTATTTTTCAAGGAAGTGGTCAGATTGGATTACCTAGGAGTATTGTTTCAGACAGAGATACAAATTTTGTTGGTTACTTTTGGAGGACCCTTTGGAAGAAATTAAAGACAGATTTGAAGTTCAGTTCTACTTTTCACCCACAGACTAATGGACAGACAGAAGTAGTAAATAGGAGTTTGGGAAATTTGATGAGATGTTTGGTTGGAAAGAAGACCGAAAGTTGGGATTTAGTCCTTTCTCAAGAAGAATTTTCCTACAATAATTCAGTAAACATGAGTACTTGAAAAAGAACTTTTGAGATTGTTACTGGAGTTCATCCTAGAGGTATATCATAATTGCGAGACATCAACAAGGAGGATAAGAGAAATGTTGGAGCAGAGGAATTTGCAGAACATATGAAGAAAGTGCATACTCAAGTAAAGCAACAGTTGGAAGATATGAACCAAAAGTATAAGGAGCAAGCAGATGAAAGGAGGAGACATAAGGAATTTGAAGTTGGAGATGAAGAGATGGTGTATTTGAGGAAGGAAAGGTTTTAAGTTGGCACCTACAGTAAACTCAAGACGAGGAAGTTTGGACCATGTAAGGTTTTGAAGAAGTTTGATTTAGGAAATGCATATGAAGTAGAGTTACCAGATGACATGGGTATATCACCTATATTCAACATTGCAGACCTACACCAGTACCATAAAGTAGAATTCCATGAGGAAAGTAAAGAAAATTTAGAAGAACAACTTCCTAAACAACAATCAGATGAGATAGAAGAGGTTTTGGATATCAGAGATGGGAGGAAAACTCGTGGAAGATAGTACAAAGAATATATTGTCAAGTGGAAGGATAGACCAATGGAAGATTCTTATTGGATTTCTCAGGTTGAGGTAGACCGTATTGGTTTTCCTTAAACCACAAAAAAGTGAGGGACTCACTTTTCTTTAACCATAGATGTCTGATGCAGGAGCATCCTTGGTTCTTGGCAATCTTGCATCAACCAAAAACATTTTTTTATTCATTTTTGTTCTTGTTCCTATTCAAGTTAGCAGATTTGGTGTTTCATCATGTTTGCTCACCAGATCCTATGGATCTATATTTTCATCGTGGACATGATCATTTTCCTAATTCCAAGATTACAGCTCAATTGGATCTTTTTCTGACAAGTTATCACTTCTGGATTAAGTGACAATTTTTGGAACTGGCCCCAAGATAATTTCAAACCTAACGGCTAGTTTGATCACTCATGGGTCTTTCTCATAGATTACATATCTTTGCGAGGTATTTTAAATGGTTTCGGGGAGTGTCCTCGACCTTAAATTTAGGTCCACACTTCATTATGCGCACCTATCATGAAAGAAATTCAAATTTGAGGCCGACATGTTCATGCACACGTTACGTTTCCTTCATCGGAGATTGTAATGATCTTTGGCCAATGCGGATGTTTCTAGATATGTGGATATGATATAAATATTTTAATAGATCCTTAGAAAAGGGGGGAATCAAGATCAAGTAGATTAAGATGTATATAAAATTTGATCTGTAAACTTTTTGCTTGCATGTGGGAGCATGTATGTTGTATCAGGCCTATGAGCCGAATCTATAAGCCCGGATGTGGCCAACTATATGTAATTGAATTTTTTGATAATAAGAAGTTTTGAATATGCACTTGCCTTCATATTTCGTGTTACTTCTATTGTATGACTCTTGTTGCACAGCCTAGATTGTTCTCTTTGAGGACCCTCCTACCATGTCTACACCAAAGCCATACAAAAGTAATACATGGAGTACATCCATAGTATAAAGAACCCCTAATCCTCAATTGCCTTGAAACCACTGGTATTCTGTAAGCTGAGATCAAAAGTGGGGTTAAGGCACCTTTTCCGCCCAACCATGAAGCACATGACTTCCTCGATTTTCTTCCTAACTCAAAGAAATCCCTGACCCTACATGAGGAGCCTAGCAACCTAGAACAATAAAGTAGTAGGGAACTTCCAATGCATGCCTAATTCCTATATGCATTCCTATAATAGAACAACATATTTCTTGCACGTAGTATGTGGTAGGGACATATAACATAGAATTATAGGATTTTTATCCATCTATTTCCCTAGTACATTGCTTGGCCAAGCATTCAAATATAAATGGTAGTTTAAGAAAGGGTCAACTACTATCTCTAGGAGCCCACACTTGGCATTTTGTCCCGGAAATTTCTCATAAAAAGAGTAAATAATGCATAGTTTCACACACGTTGCATTCAGTTCAATATTTGAAGGATTCTTTTAGAAAATAGTTACATTTCCAAAGTTCGCTATTGGATTGCTTAAGAGAGTAATTCACAAGAAAAAAATTCTACATCTAGTTTTTACATTTCACATTTAACTCGATTTAATCAATCTTCTAGCATTCCAATGGCTAATAGAAACTACATGCATGTGTGTAATTTTCTATCCTCTAACAAAGTGTCCAATACTCCATTTGTAATTTAAATGATTTAATCTAAAAGTGACAGTTTTGTGTAAATTTGATAGAAATACTTCCAATTTGAAAAGTAAACACTCTAAAGAATAATATTGCTCATTCACGTATAAGAATATGCATATATATATATATATATATATATATGTAAATTTGTTGGAAGATCAATTTGTATGTTTTCATTGATATCACCATGTTTTTATGGTATCAGATTGGTCTGGTACCCTGAACTAGTGTACAAAACAAGTTTACTTTCTTTGGTGTTTGGTTCGGTATTTTGGTTCGCATGTTTCCTTCGGTAATCATCATGGTTTAATGTTTTGACGAAATTTTTATGATCACTTGAAGTGTGTATGTATGTATTTCCATATGTTCATATGATTAGATGGTGAGCTGGCATCGACTTTGGTAATTGCACTTTGTTATTAGGTTAATCATGGCCGACCTAATAATTAGTTAATATTTCAACATGTATTATGAATATATGTGCGACCTAGATTTGGTCCCAATCAATATAATATTGCATGACACATGGGTGAATTTCTATTGGGAAATTTTGTATGAAGCCGACAGTTATCTTTTTGTAAATAGATGTTTCATCCAATTAGGCCGACCTAATTGATGTGTGCAGATATATCAGATATATATACAAGATGGTTTGAAGATGAAAGGGTGTAAGAATGAATGAATGTATGAAAAGTGTGTGATTGTAAGAGAGGATATTAGTCTACTATCATGCGATCGAATACTCTAAACATCAAAGGAACTAAATCAACACTTGTGGTGTAATTCCATCAGTTCACATTCTGGTTGTAAGCCAATTTTGTTTCTATAACATTTATAGGCAGTGAGCCTCCATTTTTGAATAGTGAGTCCTTGTAAGCAGTGGGATTTTTTTATCTAGACAATGAGCCCTCTGAGAGTGAGTCTCTTTTGTAACCAACATTGAAACAACTATATATAGTGAGCTAATCCTCACCATGGTTTTTCCCTCAATGGGTTTTCCACGTAAAAAATTGTTGTTTATGTGTATGTGATTTAATTTTGTGTTCTTTCTCTTCATTGTTATATGCATTAAATTTATTGATGATGTTTGTTCAATAAGTTTTAGAAGATATTGATTCACCCCCCCTCTCAGTATCTTGATTATTCAACAACATTTACATATTTATACAAATATTCAGGAATAATTCAATTTAATATAGATATATTTATCAATTCAAAAAAGAATATTTATCATTCCACGTTTGATTTTAATATCTATTCTTTTCGAAATTTAAAACTTACTTGTCTACATATACAATATCTATTTATATTTTTGTTCATTTTCATAATCTACTAATCAACTCCCAATTCACAAATGGAGGTATATTTTGTATTTAGAAAAAGTACTTTCTAAATCAGCTGTAAGTATTAAACTCATTCTGGAAAATAATGTTTCTTTTACGTAGATGCATATATGCCTATATATATAAGCATATATATATATATATAAGATATATATGCATATACATATATATATTCAGGTAATTATCATTTAAAAATAAAAAATAATTAAAAACCCAAATCTGTTTAATTATAGATGCATATATATAAATACATATATGTACTCAGATAAGTATCATTTAAGAATCAGAGATTATTATAAACCCATATTTGTTTATTTATATATATATACATTCGCAGTCAAGCACATTTCAAAAGGGAAATGAAACACAAATAAGCATGTTTGGGCCTTTAGGAAGCCGACATCTCCTATGGAGGGAGTGTTGCCTGTGGAGGGCAGCACCCTCTCCATAGGTTGCAGCCTATGGAGTGAACTGCCTCCACATAGCAGCATTCCTCATAGGGTGTGTGGCTAGGGAGGATTTAAAGCATTACCCATTCTAAATAAAAACCCGTACTTAGACATTGAACCCTGTTACCAAACATCATTCGATTCAGAATTCAAAACAACAAACATTCCAAAGAAAATAAATCGAAATGACTTCATGTTTGGCATAATATTATATATAGATTTATTCATTATATGCATATATATATGTATATATATATAAAGGAAAATGATAGATGCACAACCATGACATTTTAGAGCAATTAAACACTAATTTCATAAGAGCAACTAATATAAGAATTGGGGTTTTCAATGAAGAAGTTCTTGTACATAATACAAAGAAAATAAGTAAATACAGTCTTGTTCAGTTGTAATACAAAATTTCCATATAGGACTTATACTTTTAAGCATTAAATACACAAATTCAACAAATAAAAAATTTGGGGTTTTAAATGAATGAGTTCAATCTTTCTTCAAACAATCATTTATAGATACACCTTTTGAAATTGAAAGAATTGGAGAAGAATTTTTGAAACCTAGAATTCACTCTCAGTTGATTTCCCTCTTCTTATTGTTGTTCCTCTTTCTCCTACCATTCTTGTTTTGTTGTGATTCCCCAAAACCTCCTTCTCAGTGTTTATTTTTAGTTATTCTTTTTCCCTCTTTTTAAAGATTTCTCCCCAAATTTTCCAATAACCCAATCTTTAAAATAAAATAAGATTTATTCCATGCGTAATATTTATCCTCAATAAATTATAAATAATACCATTTTAGTTGCAAAGTAAATATTTATTCCAATTAAATAATAAATGAATATCATTTAATTGTGAATAAATAATTATTCCAAATAACAAGCATTATCATATAATTGCAAAATGAAATCTATAATTAAATTATAATTAATTCTTTTTGTTATATTGCACTTTCATTTCACTATGTTCGAACTAATTTAATTAAACATTTTAAAATACGAACAATAAAAACAATCAACTAAATTAAATACTAAATGCATCCACATGATTCTAAGTGCCTGTGTGTGTGCGAGGGAACCGTTCCTCCTTTGCCCTGCCAAGAAGCTAACCTCCTCTACCTTAGCCATACCCTTGGTCTTCGACAACCTGCAGCCCAAATAACCTTAGGAACCCATTAATAGATTAGTATCTAGGTAAAGTATAAATCAAAGCATTATAATTCATTAATTCAAATAACACTATTCTATTTTGTATCATTTTCAAAATAAAACTAAATTCAATACATTTCAACTTTTCCAAAAATTAAAACAAATTTTTTCTTATTTCATCACTTAAAACACCATATTATTTATTATTTATTCTACCACACACATTGAGTCATATATCAAATCCACATAAAGCAAAAACAAGCAGTGCATCAAAGTTTGAGACTTGACAATAAGCCCAATTAGTTAATAAAACCCTAGATTAGTTTGAAAGTGTTAAGATACACTTTACAACACCCTAGATAAGGCACCATTAAGTCCATTTAGTTTAAAAAGGGCCCTAAACTTAATGTGAAGGTGTAAATAAATACACTTTACAACACTAAATTAAGGCAAAATTATGTTTATTTATCTTAAAAGGGCCCTAAACCTAATGTGAATGTGTAAAAAACATTACAACACTAGATCAAGGCAATGTTAGGTTCAATTTATCATTAATTATTCCCAAATGAAGTGTGAAAATGTAAAGGGTGGCATTATTTCGTCACTACATTTAGCCACCACTTTACTGAGAGGAGGAACTTGCTTGAGACTCACACTAAAGTGGACATTCAAGAGGGTTCCAAGTGTACCAATGAGGATGATCTAGGATAACAAGGATCAAATGAGATGGTCGAGCCCTAGGATCCAAGATCCTACATCAAATTGACATAAGCGCAAAAGGACATGCACAAGGTGTATGATATGCACTAGCAAGACGAGATACACACACATACAATGTCAAAGATATAAATATGAAAGAGAAAGAAAAGGTGGATCAAGCTTTGATCATTTTTCCTACATGATGTGGATTAGATCTAAGGTGTTTGTCCAAAAATACACACTCACTCTGAGGAAAAAAAATTGAGGTTGTCCGTTGGGTGAGTATCCAAAAGGTGGCTTAGTGAGAAAGTCATGCCTTTATATCGGCTTCTCACCGTATAATGAGAAATTCATTCCCACGTTTAAAATTCTCATCATACACTAACCATACCAAAGCTATATGTCCTGATAACTTTGACAAGGTGCCACAAAATATGAACAAAAAGATCCATGAAGCAAGAAAAACTTCTTATGCTTGACACCCATGAATAAACAAGATGGCTCGACAAGCAAGCAAAGTGTGCTATGCAAGGTGGCCATATAACAATTATTGTAAATGTGAAATAGTGTAAGGTACGTTCAAAGGGATTTTTCTTAGTTCATGTAAGGTATCTTCTTAGGGATCATTGTGCTTAATGTCTCCAAGAGAGGAAAAGTCAAATAAATATCACACTCTCAGAGGAAATCAAACCTAATGACACAACCAAGAAAAGGATACATCATAAGAAGAGAGAAAATCACACAATGAAACACGAGTGTCGATGTATGCCACCACTTTAAAGTGGTTGATAACACTGTTGTTGTGATAAATTTCTTGTGATAAATTTCTTTAAAGTAAAAGAAGACATGAGATGTTATTTGAAAAGTGCTATGCCATGTCATATGTTTCTGAATCGAACTACATCATGAATAAGGGGTTGAACCCAAAACATAGTACATCTACATCACATACCAGCCAACTAAAGACATGTCATCCACATCCTTAGCTTTCTCTTATATATATACATGGAAGGTAGTAAACTAGCCAAAAGAGACAATAATAAGTACCATATGAGGACAAGGCTACCTAACCCCTTGCCCCCACTTAGTGCAAGACAAGGATAAGTCAAAATGATTCATGACAAACATTTAATAGAATGAAAATAAGTATCAATTAAAGGAACTAGGTGCTTCAATATAAGGAAGAGCACCAAACTCCTTAAGGTGTTGAATTTTGTTACCCAAAGCCTTACATTCATTGGTAGAATGACCATGAACTCTATGATATGCACAAAATAAACTCTTGTAGTAAAATTTATTTCGTGTTCTTGGAGGGAGGGATGTCAAGTGATCTCAGAGGAGTCTCAACAAGATACTCTCTTGATCAAAAGTAGAATGTGTTCCTTTATTTTGTGACAAAGATGTCTCTTGTTTAGTACAAGGTGTCATAATTACGCAAGACTCTTTAGATTGTGAGATTTTGTTCTCTCCTTTATAAGAGTGTGTAAAATATTTTGAACTAAAATAATTAGTGTTATTCATGATGACATTGATATTAAGCAAAGAATTCTCTGTTTCTTTCATTTCTTTCAAAGGATAACAATCAAGACAACTAGTGTCTATCAATTCAGGATGAACTAATGCTAAATTTGGCTTAGAAGAATCTTTTGTAATAGTGTTGACATTAAGTGAAGGCTTGTTTGTTTCTTTAGAGGGACAATAACCAAGACCACTAGTCTTTTCTTGCATGTGAGGCTATATAGGGACACATATACATTGTTCTCTAGCACCACGTCCTTTTCCACTATAACCAAGTTGTTTCATATATTTATAACCTTTTCCATCAAGATTTTCATTTCTTTCAGATTCAAGGGTTGCTCATAATTAATTTCATCAAAGTTTGTTGTGTAATTTTTTTAATCTTTTGTTCTAAAGTGTTTTAGGTGGATTCTTTCAAAGGGTCTTCTGAATTTTGTGTTGACATTATCACTTTTTATTTTTCATGCTTCTTTATTATTATTTTTAGTTTCCCATCAAAGCTAGGTGTGAAATCCAAGGAACCCCAATCATCTTCTAATAGTTTCATGATTTCCTCAATGTGTTTTTCCTTTTCTTTCTCTTGCACGAGTTCCACTTGTGTAGTTGGTGTCAATGTTCAAACAATTGTTTGGTTCAAGGTTAGAATCAATTGTATACACTTTGTTATTGTAGAAATACTTTATTTTATGATGAAGGGTTGAATGCACTAGTTGCATATCATTAATCCATGGTCTTTCTAAAAGAAGAATGTATGAATGATCATGAAACATAACATGAATAGGATTTTATAACATGGCCTTTCCAACTATAATAGGAAATGTATGTTGCAAGAATGAAAATATTGAATGTGTTGTGGAAAGATTGAAGTTTTTGTCATTGATGTCAACCAATCAACATCAACTAGTTGTTGGTTGTATATTTTGAGGATATTGAGAAAATTATAATGAAGATATATTGCAGGTGTTTGGTGGTTGCTACGGGTTTTGGTCTGGATTTTCTCATGTGGTTGTACAGTTCAAATATGTTGTTCATGGTTGCTAGTAGATGCTATATCCATATTTTTGGTTGTTGATTCATTGTACAGTGCAAATTATGTTCACTAGTTGTGAACTATGTTTTTTTGTGGTTTTGGTTGAGGTCTGAGAGAAATATTACTAGTATGAATTTCTCTTTGATGAATTCTTATGACTTGCAGTTCTAGAGTTGTGTTGCCCTGATTCCATTGAAGATAGTTTCAACATTTGGAAGATTTGTGCTTAATGGTTCTATGTGTTTTACATTGGTTTGGCCGACCTTGTGTGAAATACTACTTTTGAGGATGATGAAGTAGGTTGGATCTATTTGGATCCTTATGAAGCGTGTGTTTGGGCCACCCTAATTCTAGTTCCACCCTAGGATGTTTTGGCACCAACCTAATTTGAGCTTGAACTTTGATGGCCAACTTTGGATATGTTTCAAAGTTGAAGATGGTATAAATGCAAGATGAGTTAATGGTGAAGGATGATACTAGAGAGAAGAAGAAGAGTGATAAAGAGAAAAGAGAAAGTGTATTTTGATGCAACATTGATTCTATTCAATGATTGTGTGTGATGCAAGTTTGGTAGATCAGTGTGAAGCTTAAAGTTGAGTTTCCAGATGTAGTGAGCAAAAGGTGAACTCTATCATTCATACATGTGTGTGATTAATTATGGTGGAATCCTTTGTTGCATAGGGATTGTAGTCTCTTTGTAACAAGTCTTCTTTGTCTTGTTTGTATCTTTGTGGAAGTGACCCCTCTAGGTTGTTAGCCCTATTGGACAGTGAGTCCTTGTTCTGGACAATGAGTCCTTGTTTTGGTAGTGAGCCTTATTTTAGGCAGTGAGCCTTTTGTAATCGGTTTTGATATTCTCTATAGTGTGAGTTAATCCTCACCATAGTTTTTCCCTTATTGGGTTTTCCATGTAAATATGGTGTTATTGTGTTTATGTGTTGGATTTAAGTTCTGCATTGGCATTTGATGATTAATCATTTAAACAGTATTAAGAATTAGTTTCATTGATTGAATTAAAGGTTTAATTTTATGATAACTAATTCACCCCCCTCTCAGTCTTATTCAACAATTGGTATCAGAGCTTGGTTCCTTGGTGAAGAGCTTAACTGCTTGATGAAGGTTTGGGATGGCTAGCAAAATGGTTTATGATTATCCGAGGTTCGATGGAACTAATTATGGTATCTAGAAATTATTGATGGAAGAATATCTGGAGTATTGTGGATATGATGTGGAGAAAGATTACAAGAATCCATACACTCCTCCTACTTATGGTTCGAGTACGCCTGAAGAGACCAAAGCACATGAAGCGAACAATAAGGTGAAATACATCTTGAAGAATATTCTAGTACATTCCGAGTTAATTAAGGTTTAGATTTTTAAGACAACTAAGGAATTATGGGATGCTTTGGAAAGAGAACATGATGGTGATCAAAGAGTTAAGGAGGAAAAATTACAAAATTTGGAGACATACTTTTATCTTCTACATATGTCTAAAGATGAGAATGTTAAAGTTGATGTACATATATTGGATGAAATAGTGGCTAGAATGTGAGGAATTCACTAGTATAGAAACAACAATATATGACTAAAAAAGCTATTAAAAACTACTTATAAATGACTAAACTTGGTCATGTTACCATTAGTAGTTTATTTCCAATCATTTATAACGTGACCAATTTTAGTCATTTATTGGTTGTTTTGATTAATCGATTTGGTAGTATATTTAGTCATTAATTTAGTCATTGATTTAGTCATTGATTTAGTCATTTATTTAGTCATTTGATCAATTTGGTCATATATTTAGTCATATTTATTCACATATTTCTATCAACTGGTAGTATATTTAGTCATATTTATTCACTGATTTATGTCAACTGGTAGTATATTTAGTCATATATTTCCAATCATATTTGAGGATTTAAACATAAAACATATAAATACACATCATGAATCATCAATTGCACACAAAAAGATAGCCATTAAGAAGGAAAAATTGGTGAACTTTATTAATAAAAGAAAGGTGTTCTAGTTATAGCTTAGAAATAAAGTATTACAATTTCTATTTTCAGTCACAAGATTAAAAATCTGAGTTACAATATTGTACAAAAATGATTGCAAGAAAGAAAATTCTCCAAATTTTTTTTGCAATAATGGAAATGCATGCTTGGAGCCCTTTAATCGTGTGGAATAGAAGAAAAAAAATCATTTATCTTCCACCATAGCGAATCCATTCTTTTGTCCTCCTCAATTCTGGGTACATTCACATTGCCATCATATGTCAAAGATGCTTCTTCCTCATTTGTTGCCAAATTGAAAGAGCCAACGAGTTCGCCACAACTATTAGATGGTTTACTTAATGGATACATCTCTTTTATAAATGAAATATATATTAGATTTGTTCATGTTTGGTGTACTCACTATATGTTCCCAGATATACATCTTTGTTTCCATTAATTCTTCCAATTCTAGCCTACCACTTTCCTTTTTGATGGTGTCTATGATATTTTATAGATTTTACCATTAGAGTACAACTTTTTTTAGAATTTTTTATTGAATAGCCATTTCTATAGTCAGATCAATATCTCAAAATTCTAAATAAAGCTATCAATTTAAATACATACCTTGTTGCTCCATGGTACATTAATGCGCCTCTAGTAAATCCACTACTCCTCCTATATCAATAGAAGATTATACATTAGCACCATACATGAAAGTAATCCAATACAGTACCTTACTCAAACTAAATCTAATTTTTTTTCATAGACCTTATGCTGACCCTACTGTGTATGAATTTTTTGATGGGTCATTTGAATATGAATAAATTCAAGATAGGGAAAATCTTCATGTATTTAAAATTTAATCTTTTTATACCAGTGTACCCTTTCTTATTCTAATAGAAATGCATATGTGTACTCTTAGTTCCAGAAACAAAAGCTCCACTACCATAATTTTAATCTTAAAGACTTCAATGGAAAGAATTTTGATGCCTTTTGAGATAATTAATATAGTCTACAGTGGTCATCTATTTCATGACTTCAAGATATTCTTTGTATACAGTTATCTACATAAAACATATCATTTTAAAAGTATTATGCAAAGGTAGATGTTTGCATAATCTAGAATAATAAATAATGTTATATGCATACCCAATGTAAAATTCCTATAGGAATTTTTTTTCTTTTGTCATCCCAATAGTTGAGAGTAGCCTTATCATAATATCTTGTTGCTTTCAATTCGGTGCCATAGCCACCTACAAGTACATCAACCCTAAGTCAAAACTTCAATCCAATCTTAGAGTTCAGTTGACAACTAAATGTAAAATGTTAGAGACTAGAGTATCAAATCAGTATTTAAATGCAATTCTTAACAACTCAATATATCTAAAAAAATGATAATGCTCACCCAAATACACTGTTGAAGATTTCAACTGATGTATAGATTTGAAGGATGACAAGGTCATGAACTTTTTTTTTAGCCTTAGTATCTAAATAAAGACATCTTAGATCTATAAATAGCAAAAAAAATGAGCTGCTCCAAAAAAAATTCATAAAAAATGCTAAAAAATACTCTAAATACAAACATTTGGATTCCACAATCTATATAACTGTAATGAGGGTTTGGGTTCCATAGTCTATTATAATTAGGGTTCTACAGTGTATTATAATTATGTTTATAATTTTTTGATAAAACTAACTTAATTGTGTTGTCTTTGCCTTCAAAGCCTAACAGTCCATTCAGAGGCTCAAGAAAGCTTCTCATCTCTCTATAGAGGCTGACCATGTTGGAGCCTTCCACTTTGGAAATAATGGTATTTGCTTCCATTAGAACTTTTGGTGATGTGTGAATGAATTCCAGGATATAGTTGTAGGTTTCCTTCATTTTTTGGATATGGTTTTGTGTGGTGTCAGTCTCTGCTCCTTGGAGTGGTGAGGAGAAACCCTTCCCTGCTCTCCTGCAAACACTTCAAGAAGTGTCTATGGAAGAGTGGGTGAAGATGAGATTCCATTGGTTAAATTGTTGAAAGAAACCTTCAACAAATGGCACAAAAATGGTACATAGCACTTGACAAGCCCATGAATTTGCATCATGGAATTAATTGTATTGTCTTTGCCTTCAAATCCTAATAGTCCATTAAGAGGCTCAATAAAGCTTCTCAACTCTTTGTAGAGGCCAGCCACCTTGGAGCATTTTGCTTTAGAAATAATGGCATCTACTTCCATTGAAACTTTTGGTGATGTGTGAATGACTTCCAGGCTATAGTTGTAGGTTTCCTTCAGTGTTCAGATCTATTTTTGTGTGGTGTTGGTCTTTGCTCCTTGGTTGGCAAGGAGAAACCCTTACCCTCTCTTCCGCAGAAACTTCAAGAAGTGTCTGCAGGAGAGTGGGGAAGGTTGGGATGCACCCTTTGTTGGTGTAATTAATTATTTAATTACACTTTATTATGTTTACTTAGGTTTTACTTAGGTAATAAATAGTTTACTTAATTAATAAGTAAGCTTTATTTAGTTGAGTTTTTTTTAGGTCAACATTAGGGTTATGCATACGTTGCTTTTATTAAGCAAATCATCTCATGTAATTTCTCAATTCTGAATAATATCAATTTGCACATCTTCATGCAAAGCTCTATTTTTTTATTGTTTTTCTCTTTTGTGGAAGGCCTTTTGGTTTGCATGTCTAATCTTGGTTTTTAACATGGTATCAGAGCCTTGACATGCAACCCCTTCTCAGATTTTGGAGAAAATCATTGCAGAGCACGTTCAGGATTCCTCGAGCATTTCTTTACTTGAGTTCATTTATGCAACATTTTGGATTAGATTGGGCATCTCCATAGGATACAAATTTCTAGAAAAATTCAGAATTGGCTTCTATTTTACTGATTTTGGTCATCGTTGAAGAAATCTGTGAGGGTTTCAAGCTTAGTGATTTTTTGCAAGCTTTGGGGGTAGCTAATTTTTCGGGGCACTTTGGACACAAACGGAGGCCACGATCATGTTCGCAGCGACCAAAAAACCTAAGAACACCTATCATTTAGTCGATTTTTGAGTAGTTGGTCTGGAAGACAAAAACAAATTGTGAGGGGGGCCATACAGCCTCCCCAACACGCTTCTCGATGCACATTTTTAAAAAAAAGAAAAATTGAATTTTTTGGAAAAAAAAATTGTACCACCCACCACCGGGCGGCCACTAGTCCGCCGCTGCCACTGGTGACTCCCCCTTCTAGCACCACCGGCCTCCTCAGCCCCCATGGGCCCCTTCAGCAACCAGTAGTGATCATATGGGGAACCGGACACTCTACACCCAGCCCCCGAATTCTCTAAGCCCCTACGCAATGGTCATATGTTTGACCAGGGGCTCCACCCCAACCCCCTGGTCATGCACAGGACTAGGGGCCAAAATTTTTGTAGCCCCCTGGGCTGCCTGTAAGCCAAATTGGCCATTCTGGAGCACTTTTACAAAATCGAGCATAACTTTTGTGTACGTTGTCCATTTTTCACAAACGAGATACCATTGGAAAGTTGATTCCAACGCTGATCTAGTAGTGGTGGTAGTTTTCTCTGATTTTTCTCCAATTTTATTTTTCAGGTCTTTGAACTCAGATGTTGTTTTTTTCACTCCGGAGGGCATATCTTTTGACTCAATGATCATTTTTTCGCCATTCTCACGGCATTGGAAAGTTGGTTCAGTCCTCTACACAGATATGAGGTCCATTTTATCAAGGAGGCAAATGTGAATTTTTTCTTGTGAATGCATTATGTTTTTGTTTTCATGCTCTAGGTTTGCATTTTCTCTCGTTTATGCATGTTTTTTGCATTCTCTCATTTTGCAATCATTCGGTATTGTAATAAATGAACTGACATGAAGTTCCATCAAGGGGGTTTATTGCATAAACCTCTGATTAGATTTTAGTTTCACTTTGAACTCCATCTTTGTATTGATGACAACTCGCATGGGTTGTATCTAGTTTCTTAGTTTCTTTTGCCCACATCTTGCTCTTGCTTGACACATATCAGATTCACATCGGTTCACACTTTAGCTTGAGAGCCTATGGTTATTTATCCACATTGGGTCACATCTCAGTTTGAGGGCCACTAAAGTTTTGGTTCATGTTCCAAAATCTTCATGGTACTTGCTCCTATGGATCAGTTTTAGTCACATCCTGGCATCGACATCGAGACACACAACTTCCAAATTCTTTCATCACATCATTCCCTCTTATGGGGGGAATCATTTTATCTACTATTGCTTCATAGATTCGAGGTTTTTTTCCATTTAGATTTTTTGAGTGTTTTGTGGCATCGGTTCTTTTGTTGCTTTTTCATGATTCCTTGAGTCAATCAGTGACTCTCATTTGGTTTCAGTAGTAACAAAAGTATCTTTCCTTGCTTTCTAGATTCATGTTCTAGTGTTACTCCATAGTGTTCTTCTAGTGCTTCTTTGCAACAAGTCATCTCATTGAGGGGGGGGGGGGAGGTTTGTCCCACTGGGTTTTCTCCTCTTTCTTTTACTCTTTCATTTCCTTTGTACATGGGTACCTAATCAGGCCTTGTTTTTGGGACCCATTCATGCTTTCTTGCATTCATCTAAGTTTTAGGTGCATTATTTTTTAGTCTCCCTAAGTTGCACTTAAGGGAGGGTGTTGATGTAATTAATTATTTAATTACACTTTATTAAGTTTACTTAGGTTTTACTTAGGTAATAATTAGTTTACTTAATTAATAAGTTAGATTTATTTAGTTGAGCTATTTTTAGGTCAACATTAGGGTTATGCATACATTATTTTTATAAAGAAAATCATCTCATGTAATTTCTCAATTCTGAATAATATCAATTTGCACATCTTCATGCAAAGCTCTGCTTTTTTATTGTTTTTCTCTTTTTTGGAAGGCCTTTTGGTTTGCATGTCTGATCTTGGTTTCTAACACCCTTCCAAGGGAAAGACCTCTCCAAATTTTTAAAAGAATTGCAACTAGTCTAGCCATAAAATCTTAAGATGCATAGTTTCGAGGGACTACCTTAAACTATATTTGACTAATCAGTACTTTCTACAAACAAATTATGTCTATTTGACCAAATATGTGCATTTCATGGCATTCTCTTTGATGTCACCTTGTATTCACATGTGTACCAATTCCTCAAGTTGCACACCAAGGTATCAAAGAGTGAAGTTTGTAATTGAGAATGAAGGAATTGTGTCAATGTCATGTCATAAAAGCTATAAAGAAAAATCTTTTACAGGACAAAAATCCCTTAAGTAATAACCATAATCAATTTTATCTTGACTTCAAACATCAAGAAATCAATTGCTTGACATAGCTTTCAATGTACAGACATTGTATCAGGTACTTAATATTTTTTATTCTTTAATGTTTGTCATTGTGATATGCCATTTTAAGTCAACGTAGAATAGGATTATGCCCGCTTTGATTAAAAAAAAACAAAATTACAACTCAAATATTCACTTTCCACTTTCTTTACTAGTGCCATACAAAACAATAAAATGCTAGATATAGCTAAAATATAAGCACTGTCCTTCCTCTCTTTGAATATCCACACTTCAAATAATAAAAAGCCTTAAAAATAAGTATTAAAAATAAGGAAAACAATACAAAATAAACTAAAACGTTTCCATATAAAGGTATCCTTAACAATAGCTTCGAGAATGAAATAGACAACCACAAGTGCAATTGTCCAGCTATGATAAATTTCTCATCTGTAGGCATATTTAATGGCTAGAACTCTAAGAAAATAATAAAAAGATCCTATTAGGTCTTAAGCATAAAATATAAGTCATTTTTCCTACTACCATGGAAAAAGTAAAATCTAGGTCAAGAGTATAAGAAAAAACTAAGAAACTAGATTGAAAAATATTTCAAAATACGCTCAAAATACTGAACTATTCTGAAAGAAAACTCAAAGTACGTGTTGC
The DNA here is from genome assembly GCA_007115665.2 of Sequoiadendron giganteum. Classification (NCBI taxonomy): domain Eukaryota; kingdom Viridiplantae; phylum Streptophyta; class Pinopsida; order Cupressales; family Cupressaceae; genus Sequoiadendron; species Sequoiadendron giganteum. The sequence goes on along the minus strand of CM021100.1, from coordinate 910,584,667 downwards.
TATAAGTAAAAGAAAAAAAAAATCCACAATCAAACTCATTTGAAAGAGTTACAATAGAGTGTAAATGTCCTTTCACATTTTAGATAATCCCAACAACATTGCCTATGGATCATATATGAATATAGGTTGAGTATTCTAGCAACACTTCTTTTTTAGTTGGATCCTGAAAATGCTACAACTTATGTTCTTCTCTAAAACATATGTGCAGAAGCGGCCAAGTGTGGTGAGGTTCAAATAGCAAGGATATTGATGAAAGATAAGAGGAATTAAAAAGATGCATGCATGTAGTTGGATTGGAGGGCATAAAATGGTACATGATTTTTTGTGTAGGAGACAAATCACATCCACAAACATCCAGGAGAGCTATGAAAAATAGGAGAACTTGGCTTGGAAAATGAAGGCAACATGGTACTAATGGATTCAATACTTTTAGTAAATTCTATGGAATCAAAATCATTTCCTTGTCTTTAATATTCACACTTTTGCAATCCCGCCATGAAAACTAGGCATGCATATGACAATCATAAGAAAGGCTCTACAAATATCAAATGTACTTACAAGAAACTACTGATATTGGTGCATGAACAAGAATCATCTATAACCAAATAAGGAAAACTCATATGACATGGAAAAAAGGATAACTTAAAAGCACTTTAAATCATGAAAATCTTGGTTCAAGCACATATATCTAATGGGTTTTGACCTATTTAATAGATATTTGAACAATCAACACTCCTTCATATTATAATGTTGTCCAATTTTGTTCAAAACCCCTTTGAACTTGACCTTTAGCTTCATGAAACTCTCTATCATAGGTTTTCTCTACCTTGGTGGTTGTTACTTCTAAACCCTTGCTCTTTGAGGTTTTTTGAAACTTTTATTATACATTATCTTGTCATGCTTGTTCTTTTCATGATTTCCCCTTGATTACCTCCTTCAAATAGTGAACTATCATGAAGTATGCATTCCTAAGTGAATTAAAACCCTCAACAACCTTTCATCTAGCATGCCACTTTCATTATTTTGAGGTAGTTGGACCCTCTTTCATTATGCATGTTCTTCTCATGACTGCCCCTTTTTATCCAAACTTGCTCAATTGGCTTGACTTGCATTGAACCATTGTCATCTTGGGTATGGTGATTTTCATTAGATATTTTTAGATATTATGCTTTTCACAGTCTTCTTCTTGATAATTTTCCATTTGCATTTAGCATTGCACTCAATATCATAGTCGTATATCTATTGAGCAAAAACTCATTATATGGACCAAGTTTTGAATGTTGTAACCCTCTTTCTCATGTCATTGTAATGAGGCTTCTTGAGGTCTACACCTTTATGACAGTCTAAGCATGGAATTCCATAGGAAACCTTGGTACACACCTTGGGAACCTTAAAATGTGCTTCCCTTTAATGCTCAGGCATTTGAGATATCCCCTCAAGGTGATGATTTTCCTTTGAGAATATTTCTATTGACTATCCTTAAATAAAGATATATATCTAAAACCACTTTCTTTATTTATTAAGAATGTCTAATTTAAAAAAAGGTTGATGAGGAGCAAGTTATTGACACCCACATTTTACAGAAAATAATTCAAGAATGAGATTGCATGCCCTTAATTACAGATTTTGTGCATTGATATCGAAATGGTAGGCAGGATAGCCAAGATCATAAAACCAATGTTAAAATTTAAGATCTATAGAAGGACTATAAAAAAGTGCAAAAATAAAAGTAGTTCATCATAGTCCAATGATCAAGGACAGGTCTTTAGAGAGCAATAATTATCATGGTTGTGTTAACTTATGATAGTTTTACCTAGAAGCCAAAATAAGGATAATCCATGATAATCTTCAATGAGCATTGCAAGATGGAGAATACATAAAGATATCCCTTAATGGAAGTCTTCATACATAGTGGAAAGGTAAAAAAAAGGATAATGTTTGCATAATGGACAGTGGTCTTCATAGTGAGAAGCCTCTATAGTGACAATTTTTTATTAAGAAATCTAAAAGGCAATGGTATGAGTAAAGACTTGCACCTTATATGAAAATTGAACCAAAATTAACTAAATTATAGAAATATAGCCATCATAAATGGAGTAGTTTTGAATATTTAAAGGTAGGGTATTATAGTCCAAGGATCATAACTTACAAAAAAATTAAAGATAGCCAACAAAAGGCCTACTATGAATAGTTTGTACACATATGACAATGATTTCATAATGATCGAGGACATCAACAAGAGTTCAATGAGGATTGTCATATGAGTGAAAGGAGGAATGTCACATATATTTTAGAAGGAAAATCATATGGATAAATAATAATTTAAGAACAATGAAGACACAATAAACAACCATATTCACATGATAGTCACTAAGGTTTCATTTTATGAAACTGGTCTAGTAATATGTCATGTGGCCCAAGTTACAGTCATGAAGAGACAAATAATTTAAAGGATAGTGTCAAGAGATAGCGATAAAAATATTATGGGGAAAACCAAAAGATAGTTTTAATTCTTGAGGAAATTCCTATGGAGTGCACCCTATAGACCTAAAAGGATAGTCAAAAAAAATTTCAAATGATAGATGATAGAGAGAAGAAAATGTGTAGTCCCAAGACAAAAAAATAATTAATGAGAAGCCACTCAACACAAAACAATCATAGTGAGCTATGGATGGAATTCCAAAGGAGAATATAGTGTGTCAACAAGGGCCTAAGGGTAGATTTAAAAATGATAAGTTTTAAAGATTATAAATCTAGAGACCTATTATGAAAATGGAATGCTAGATGCAAGTAGTGATAAGGGTTTGAATGTATAGTGTAGGAATACTTATTTCATTATAATCCACAAACAAGGAGACATCAAAAGACACTATGGGGTAGAGTTATATTATTTCCATGAAGGTGATAAGCTTATGTTGAGATAGTCCAAAGGGTAGTTCAAAGTACCAAGATCTTAAGAGCTTACCTACCACCTAGAGGTGGCAGAATATTTATCTTTACCAAATAGCAATGCTTGATGATATGTATGGTAGTAATTTCACATTGGAAGGATAGTCAAAACTAAAGTTATAAGAGGACAATGTGCATGTTAAGTGACACATATGTACATAGGAAGGTTATGGGCTTGTTGAAGAGGTATAAAGGTTCAATATGAGGTAAGTAATGGTAGAGTAATAGGAGAGTCATTTTGAAGACTGAAAATTGCAAATGAGGTCTCATCAATATAGTTCATGAAGAATTTGTAAGAGTCTGTGTAGTGAATGGAGACCTTTTCAAAATTCTATCCACCATGAAAACTATAAGGATAGGTGCATCAACTCAAGAGGATAGTGTATGATTAAACATAGAGGACTGTGCATGAAGCCTACATTATGTCTTTACTAGAAACACATGGAGTATCATTAGTTGAAACATATATTAACAAGTTTGTGAAGGGTGGCCCTAGGCTTATGTTGATAAGCACAATGAACATAAGGGACAAAGGTTTTATGACACAAATGCATGAATGGTTGTAGGTATGGTGATCAAAGTGAGACACAAACTATGACTTAAGAGCACAGTAAAGGTAGTGGAACATTGTATAGAAGGGATAGTGATAGATGCATATTTTTAGATATTAAGCTTTTCACAGTCTTCTTGATAATTGTCCATTTGCATTTGACATTGCACTCAATATCATAGTTGTCAATATCATAGTTGTATATCTATTGAGTGAAAACTCATTATATGGATTGAGTTTTGTATGTTGTAACCCTCTTTGTCATGTCACTGTAATGAGGCTTCTTGAGGTCTACACCTTCATGACAGTCTAAGCATGGAATACCCTAGGAAACCTTGGTACACACCTTGGGAACCTTAAAATGTGCTTCCCTTTAATGCTCAAACATTTGAGATATCCCCTCAAGGTGATGATTTTCCTTTGAGAAGATTTCTATTGACTATCCTTAAATAAAGATATCTAAAACCACTTTCTCTATTGCTTAATAATGATTGACTTAAAAAAAGGTTGATGAGGAACAAGTTATTGAAACCCACCATTTTATAGAAAATAATTCAAGAATGATATTTTATGCCCTTAATTACAGATTCATCAGTCTGTAACCTTTTCATAAATACTTAAGGTTGAGGAAAATTCGACCTCATATTTCAAACTGTAGGTTACATTGTTGCAAAGAGATTGTCTGTAAAGCTTTTATTTAGTGATTTTATTCAATTTGGTGGTGTAATTTTAAGACAATATTCTACAGTTACATATTTTAAAATCATGTGACAATTATTTATACCAACAAAAAATAGATAAATGAAAATCATGTAGTCATATTAGTTTTGACTTAGAAGTAGAACAAACAAAATAAGGTCAGGAGAAAAGTCAAATTTTTTGAGATTAGTTATGTCTTCCATTGGCTTATGATTAATTATTGACTGAAAAATATGACACAATGATTCCTTAAATAGTATTTATAACCTACCACGAGAGTAAAAATTATCCATACCTCTTGACAAGCCCGTTCTATTGTCTTGCATTCTGAATTACTCTCCCTCTTCTTCGTGTTCAATAATCTAAGCCCACACAATGTATAGATTAGATTGTCAATATTAATAAACAATAAATGCATAATGCAATCTATATCAAAGAATGCTTATATTTTTACATTAAACTAAGGATTTCACTAATAAAATTAGATGATGGAGAACTATACACTAATAGTTTAGTGTCCTAAGTTGGGGTTTTTTATTGACAATAAGGACAAAAGTCCAAAGAATGACTATCCACAATTTTAGAGTAAATTCCAAAGAGGAGGATATAAATCAAAGTAATTTGATATCAAACACCTCACCATCCACCACCTCTGAACTTCTATTTCATGAGGATTCCTTGAAAGACACAGTCGTAGGGCATCGAAACAATATAGAGCTAAAATTGGAGCCTTTCACTTTGGAAATAATGGCATCTGCTTCCATTGAAACTGTTGGTGATGTGTGAATGAATTCCAGGCTATAGTTGTAGGTTTCCTTCAGAAACCCTTCCCTATGAAGGATAAAGGCAAGGAAATGTTCTATGCCGTACTTTTAATTGTAATGAAATTTTTAAATGGTGGGGAAGACAGAAATTACCAATTCATGTGACCAATTATTTAGTCATTTTTTTAGTAATTTTTATTTGTGTGACTGATTATTTAGTTGTTTTTTACCCGATGATGGAATTAGTCATTTATAGTTGTTTTGCAAAACAATAGTAGAATTTAGTCATTTTTTGTTATTGTGACTAAAAGTTTTAGTCACCTAGTCATTTATTTTCCAAATTCTACTAGTTCTTGGTGCTACTATAGATGAAACCAAGATTGTAAAGAAGATTCTCAGAACTCTTTCCGATGCTTAAAGTGAGAAGGTGAGTGTTATTAAGAAGATTGTAGATTATAAGACATGTACTAAGGATCTGCTATTAGGATTTTTGACATGCTATGAGATGAGGAAGTTGAGTCTAAGGAATGGAAGCAAATCAGAGATTGCTTTTAAAGCTACAAAAGTTGAAGATTTGGATGAAGAGAACTTTGATGAAATAGAAGCTAACTTTGTAAGAAGGATGAGGAAACACTCTAATAAGTATGAAGGTAAGTTTCCCTTTAAATTCTTTAGTTGTGGAGAAATAGGTCATTATCCTACAAAGTGTCCAGAAAGAGCTAAAAGGAATAAACAAAGATATGAGAAGGAAAAGAAAGGAAAGAAGATTAACAGAGCTTCCTATGTGAATGAAAATGCTAGTATTTCTGATGAGGATTCAAAATATGAAGATCCTTTGAATGAAAGTGAATGATTGTTATTGTTGATTAAGGATGAACCTACTTCTACTAATTCTGAAAAATAGGTAAAGGAAAGCCCTCTAGATTACAAGAAAAATGAAGGTACGGTTATCTCTGCCCTACATGCTAAGCATGAGAAAAATTATTGGGTAGTTGATTGTGTTTGTTCACATCACATGACTAGTGATAAAAGTAATTTTGTTAAGCTTGAGAAATATGATGGAGGCTTGGTTATGTTTGGAGATGATACTAGTGCTAAAACCTATGGAATAGGTTTAGTAAGTTGTGATGGAAAGAATCATACTGACAATGTTTACTATGTTAAGGGTTTAAGGCATAATTTGTTGAGCATTGGTTATATGTATGGAAAAGGATAGGATCTTGTGTTTAAGGATGGGAAATGTGAGATCTAGAAAGGATCTGGAACATTGATTTCTAGAAGAAAGAAATTTGAAGGGAATATCTATCAACTTAAGGGTGTTGATGGATGATGCTTTATGAATCAAATTAATGATAGGTGGCTATGACATAGGAGAATGTGGCACATTAATTTTGATAACTTGGAAAGGATCAATGTTGTTGTCGTGAGAGATTTATCAAGAATTACAAAGCCTGTTAATGCTATTTGTAAGAATTGCTAGTTTGGAAATAAAGCAAGAAATCATTACAGATCAAAGGAATCGTCTACTATTGGACTACTAGATTTAGTTCATACATATCTCTGTGGTCCTACAAAAGTGAGAATCCTACTTGGTGAAAGGTAATTTATGCTTTTAATTGATGATTATTCTAGATATACAAGGGTTACATTTCTTAGAGAAAAATCAGATGCATTAGATAGATTCAATGCATTCAAATCTATGGTTGAAAATGAAGTAAATTTGAAGATAAAATTCTTAAGATCTAATAAGGGTGGAGAATTCACCTCCCATGAGTTTAATATGTTTTGTGAAGTGCATGGAATAAAGAGATAGTTATCTACTCAATACAATAGAGTTGTTGAAAGGAAAAATAGAATAGTTCAAGAGGCTGCTAGGTCAATGATTATTGAGGCTAGTTTACGAGAATTTTACTGGAAAGAAGCTATTCATACAAATATTTATGTATTCAATCAAGTTCAAGCAAGAGAAAATAATACAAAGACTCCCTATGAGTTATGACATGGAAGAATTCCTAATGTCAAATATTTCAAGGTATTCAGAAGCAAATGTTATATCAGAAGAGATGAAGAAACTTTGGGAAATTTTGATGCAAGAAGTGATGAAGGCATTTTACTTGGATATTCTACTAAAAGGAAGGCATACAAATGCTTCAATAAAAGAATGAGAAAGATTGTAGAGAGTTCAAATGTTAAGGTTGATGAGGCAATGAAGAATTCTATTAACATTGATGGATATGTATATGATGAACATGGTTGTGTAAGAATAAAAGAAATTATGGAAGAAAAGGAAAAAAGTGAGCAAGATAAGCAAGATGGACAGAATGAAAGAGAAAAAGATGATTCGGTGATGTCCCCTAAGACACCTAGATATGTAAAGAAGAATCATTCACAAAGTCATATTATTGGGTCCTCGACAAGACAAAAGGTGTATTAACTAGAAGTAGAGCTACTATTGGAGTGAATCTATGTGTATTTTCTAAGATTGAGTTGAAGACTGTAAGTGAAGATTGTAAAGATGAACATTGGAAGGAAGCAATGAAAGAAGAACTTATGTAGATTGAGAATAATCAGACTTGGGAATTGTTCCCAAGATCGATAAATAAAAACATCATTGGATTGAAGTCGGTATTCAAAAATAATTTGAATGAGAATGGAGAAGTTGTTAGAAACAAAGCGAGGCTTGTGTGTAAAGGTTACTCACAAGTAGAAGGCATAGATTTTTCAGGAAAAAAATTCTCCAGTAGAAAGAATGGAAGCTATAAGAATGTTCTTGACATTTTCTGCTCATAAAGACTTTAAGTTTTGTCAGATGGATGTCAAGTCAACATTTTTGAATGGTGAGCTAGAAGAAGAGGTCTACAAGGAACAATCAGAAGGATTTTAGTTGATAGATCAACCGGATATGGTATGCAGGTTGAAGAAATATTTACATGGGTTGAAGCAAGCTCCTAGAGCTTGGTATAGGAGGTTAGATAGGTATTTAATTCAACAAGGTTTTAACAAAGGTACGACATATAGTAATTTATACTTTAATATTGAAAATGACAAAATCTTGATTGTAGTTGTTTATGTTGATGATATTATCTTTGGATGAAATGAAAATATGTGCAAGATGTTTTTGGAAGAGATGCAGAAAGAATTTGAAATGTTTATGTTTGGGGAGATGAATTTCTTTCTTGGGCTACAGATTAATCAAGCATAGAAATAAATTTTCATTTCATAGTCTAAGTATGTGAGAGAGATGTTGAAGAAGTTTGGAATGAATGGTTTGAAACCGATAAGTATTGCTATGGTGACTGGTTGAAAATTGGGTAAAGATGACAATTCACCTAAGGTTGATTAGAGCAAGTATAGATCTATGATTGGTGGACTATTATATTTGACTGCTACTAGGTCAGATATCATGCATGTTGTGTATCTTGTGGCTAGATTTCAAGAAGATCCTAAGGAAACACATGTTGTTGTTGTTAAAATAATTTTCAGATATTTGAATGGCAATACGGATTATGGATTATGGTACGCTAAAGGTACTTACTTCACACTTAGTTCCTATAAATATGTAGATTAGGCTGGATGTGTAGATGATAGAAAGAGTACAAGTGGTGGTTCATTCTTTCTTGGATATAGATTGGTGGCATGGTCGAGTAAAAATCAAGATTTAGTCTCTTTTTATACTATGGAAGTTGAGTATATTGCTATTGCATCTTGTTGTACATAAGTTATATAGATGAAACAGGCATTGAAAGATATCACAGTGCTATATGATGATCCCATTTCTATTTTTTGTGATAATACAAGTGCAATTAACATTTCTAAGAACCATGCGATGCACTCGAGGATGAAGCATATATCTATCAGGTATCATTTCTTGAGAGAGAAGGTCATGGAAAATGAAGTAAAGCTTGATTATGTTCTGACGAAAGATCATATTGTTGATATTTTCATGAAGGGTATTCCTAAAGATACTTTTGAGTATCTCCAGGAGAAGCTAGGAGTTATTTCCCCTCCTTTCTTGAAATAGATTCATATGGATATGCATCAATCTGGTGGATCTATGGATCTATATTTCTTCTGGACTGATGTTTTTATGGCTACCTCTCAAGGGGAGCGGGTAATATCGGGTATTTTCATTGTCAGTATTCTATTTTTTATGTCAAAGGAGAGATCAATAGAAAACATTATTTTTACTTTTCCATTTATGTCAAAGGGGGAGAAGAAGCATTTGAAAAAAATGAAAAAAAAGGGAGAAGAAGCATATAAGAGATTATCCTCTAAGGGGAGAAACAAAAAATGTATTAAGAGCTCTAGTATGTTGTCTTTGATGTTTTTTCACATCATCTGTTTCCATCAATGACAAAGAAGGATATTTTTGCAAGAATGAAAAGATTGAAAGTGTTGTGGAAAGATTGAAGGTGTTGTCATTGATGTGAATTGATCAACTGGTTATCAACTAGTTGATGTTGGTTGTATATGTTGAGGATATTGAGAAAATTGTAATGAAGATACATAGCAGGAATTCAGTGGTTTCTTTGGGCTTTGGTCTGGGTTTTCTCATGTGGTTGTGTAGTTTAGATATGGTGTTCATGGTTGTTAGTAGATGCTATATCCATATTTTTGGTTGTTGATTTGTTGTACTATACAAGTTGTGTTCACTAGTTGTGAACTATGTTTTTATACGGTTCTGGTTGAGGTTTGAGAGAAATGTTGTTGGTTTGGATTTCTCTTTGATGAAGTCTTATGACTTGCAATTCTAGAGTTGTGTTGCCCTGATTCCATTGAATATATTTTCAGAATTTTGACGATTCGTGCTTAATAGTTCTATGTGTTTTAAACTGGTTTGGCTGACCTTGTGTGAAATACTACTTTCGAGGATGATGAAGCATGTTGGATCTATTTGGGTCCTTATGAAGGATTTTTTTGGGCTGCCCTCATTCTAATTCCACCCTAAGATGTTTTTGCACCAACCTAATTTGAATTTGAACTTGGATGGTTGACTTTGGATATGTCTCAAAGTTGAAGATGGTATAAATGCAAGATGAATTAATGGTGAAGGATGATACAAGAGTGAAGAAGAGTGATAAAGAAAAAAGATAAAGTGTAGTTTGATGCCACATTGATTCTATTCAGTGAGTGTGTGTGATGTGAGTGTGGTAGATCATTGCGAAGCTTAATGTTGAGTTTTTGGATGCAGTGAGCAGAAGGTGAACTCTATCATTCATACATGTGTGTGAGTAATTATGGTGGAATCATTTTTTGCATTGGGATTATAGTCTTTGTAACAAGTCTTTTTTTGTCATATTTGTATCTATGTGGTAGTGAGCCCTCTAGGTTGTTAGCCCTATTGGATAGTGAGTCCTTGTTTTGGCAATGAGCCTTATTTCAGGTAGTGGGCCTTTTATAATCGATTTTGATATTTTCTATAGTGTGAGTTAATCCTCATCGTGGTTTTTCCCTTATTGGGTTTTCCACATAAATCTGGTGTGATTATGTTTATGTGTTGGATTTAAGTTTTTGCATTAGCATTTGATGATTAATCATTTAAGCAGTATTAATAATTAGTCCAACAATTGAATTAAAGGTTTAATTCTGTGACAACTGATTCACCACCCCTCTCAGTTGTTCTATTTAATAACGTAATCACTCCAAGCGGTTGTTTTCCTACATTTTCAAACCCTCAAATAGATAAACAGGTGGGTTGAATTCTTGATTTATCCACACCAAGTCTATCCAAAAGGATCAGACTACACACATTAAGAGTAGAGTCATTGTCAACAATTGTTCTTTTTATTCCCCACCCATTGTAGTAAACTATTATTATGAAAGATTCATATTGTTTTTGCACTTCCAAAGAAGGGAGTTCACTTTGGTGGAAAGCAATGTCAGCATTTATTAATCATGGCCTCTATTTCATTTGGTTGTGCATTAGAAGGGATAGGAACTTGTTGTAAAGAACTTTGAATCATGTTGTGATAATGAGGGGAGGCTTAAATAATTTCTGATAAGGATATCTTAGCAAAATTATTCTTAAGTTGTTCAACAAGATCATATTACTTTCCACTTTGTGAAGGAAAATAAGGAGGACCTCGTAAGATAGGTTGAGGTAATGGGAGGGATGTTAAAGGTGGTTATCTTGGTTGCAGATTATTTCTATTGTTATATGTATGAGTAATGGTATTATAGTTTTATTTTTGTGAAAAATTATTCTAAGGTGGGTATATAGGATAAGCTTGATTTTGTTTTGAGTTTGAGGTCATTGTGAAGGTGGGTAAAGAATTAGAGGATTCTTAGGATGCCCCATAGGGTATGTACGAGATCCATTAATCAAGGGGGGTCTAATGGACACTTATGCATTCATAACCTCAATATTTATAGTTTGTTGTCTTTCTAATGAAGGGGCGTCTAGTACTATCTTTCACCATCATCTAAGGAAGTCACGTCACTATTTTTGTCATTTTATTGCACCATGATATCCTCCCTAAGAAGAGAATTTTTATGATAACTACAAACTATATTTTCATGACATTCAAAGGTTGGTTCTTCTAAAATTACTTCATCGCAAGTAGGAGAATGATCAATCGTTGAATTTTCTTGTTTATCAATGATGGAATTCTCTTGTTCAATAATGTTTTCCCTAGGGGAAGAGAGGAAAACAATATTCTCATGAGTCTTATTGCTTTGATATTCTAACATCAAAGTATCTTTTTTACCAATAGTAGAGATATTAGGAGAAGTTCCAATTTGATTGTTATGATTGTCCATGATTTCGTAGTTGTTTTATAAGGGCTCGTTCTCTTGTGCCACAATGTCAACCGTACTAGGGTAGCATTTAGGGGAGTAACAAAAAAGATGTTCATCATATTCCATGGTTAGGTTTTGCAAAGTAGCCTCTTCACAACTAGGGGAGGCATTGAGATAAGGAGAATCATTCTTGTCAATGATAGGATCCTTTCATTCAAATAGATCTCTCCAAATGGTAGGGGCATTAGGAAAGGGAGAAACAAGATTTTCATGATTTCCAGTGTATCTTCTAACACTAAAATATCTTCATCATTAATAGGAAGGATATTAGGAGAAGAACCAATGTGACTATCATGGTTATCTACAATTACATCCATATTTTCTATAATGTCTTCCCAAGTGGGAGAGGTGGGATTTTCATAGCTCTCAATCATTGGATTTCTTAACACCAACACGTCCTCACAAATGTAATTTTCATGGTCATTCGCGATTGTATCCTTTTTCACTAAATAATTCTCCCAAGTAGGGGAGGTGTTGGGAAAGGAAATCAAACTAAGTAAAGTAGTGGAAATGATTTCATTTTTTGTTGCTAAAATATATTCCCAAGGGGAAGGAGGATAAGGACAAGCAAGACTTTCATGACTCTCAATGATTGCATCTTCTTTCACTAAGATACCTTTGTCACTAATAGGAGATGTATCAAGAGAATAACAACTTGATCATCATGATTGTCTATACCTAGGTATGTGCACGATCATGATGGGCCAAAAAGTGGTGATATGATGACCCATGTGGCTGACAAATTTTTTTTTTTACCCAAAATTGATGAAACGAAAAGAGTTTTTAAAGGATATTCTTAGATTTCCACCAATATAAATTATGCTTTACTTTGAATTTAATAAATAATTATTACATTTTCTATTTGAATTATGACTAAAGTCCTGATTGATAGGATGATTGAAAAACATCTATAGCTTTCAAACAGTATCACATTTTTTGAATCTGAAACATGTGTCACATTCTATGCTTCACATACTATAGGATTAAAAAAAAATGAATTTCATGAAGTTTTGACCAAATTAAGATGGTCAGACATACAATTTTTTATAGTTTTTAAAAGTTGTAATAAAAAATCATAATTAATTATTTACTTGGAATAAAATAACAAAAAAATATGCATCACATCAGGACATGAGTCCTCTACTTATATCTAAAATCTTATAAAAAACTATTATCATTAAATTATTGTGGTTAGGGTGGTTAGGGTGGTCAGATAGACACCTACTTCTTATTTTTTCCCTGAAATTTAACTACTACTACATTGAAATTTCAAATTTTCACCAAATAGATTTTTTTAAAAATAAACCTAGTAGTTTAGAAACTACATTCAATTTGCTACAAATTATATTCTTACATATTTTTGAAATAATAAGTTATTCAAATTTTTAAGTCAAGTTGCCTAACTCTGCTTTTCTGAATTTTCATCACCACTTAAGGGCCTATTTTTTCCATGATGATCCTGCACATACCCACCTATATCTTCTTCTATCACATCATTCCCAAAAATAGGAGAGATAGCAGGGGGTTTAGATTTAAGAAATCCTCAACATTTTCATTCTCTTTCACTAAGAGACTCTCATAACTAGGAAGTGTATTGAATGAATGAATAACATGCTTATTGAATAAAATTTTCTTTGCAAACTTGGAAAATATAGATAATAACATATGTGACAAGAAATCTATACAAATTCAAAATGAACAGAGACTTAAAATGCAATGCAATGACCTAGAATGAAATGTGTAAATGTGATTTTCATATTCCAAACAACGTAATTTACTGATTACACTATGCAACAGTCTAAAAATGAAATGGTGTAAATGTAAATTTGAAATTAAGCAATGCATGAATGACCCAAATTAAGCTAGATCTAATGAAATGCATGTAACAACAATTCAACAAACTGAAATGGGTATTCAATGACAACAAACCGAAGTACAAAAATGATGTTTTTAATGCTATAAAAGTCAGTTTTAGGTCTGATATAGGACTAATTCGCCCAGAGGGGTGTATGAGTCCCAGTCAAAATTTTTGGAAGGGTCAAATATTGAAAAAATGAGCAACAAAATCCCCATAAAGTAGGCAAAATAATCTATATTGGGACTAAATCACCCAGAGGGGCATATGAGTCCCAAATGAGGGTTTTTGCACCAACTTCAACAAATTATGAGTTGTTTCTAAGATGCAAAATGCAACCTATTTTCACTTTCACTAATGCAAAATTTAGAAACCCTAGAGATGCAAATTAACTAATGCATAACCTAATGCAAAGTTAATGAAAGTTAGATCTAGGACTATGATGCACTCCGAATTAGAAAATAAGGTGTTCTCAAAGCTAGGTTCACCAAAATGAAATGAATAAAATAGGAATTCCACCTTTTAGGAGGTGGAACACAAACTAGAGTTTAGGGACCTAAACCAATTTTCTTCAAGTTTCATTCAAGGAAACCCTAGAGATCTCAATACAAGAATGGAATAGGGGAAATAGATCTACTAGAAGGGTGTCCTAGGGTAAGATTAGAGGTATAAAGTGGGTTCGCCACCAAGCTAGGGCTTGGAAAGACAAGAAATGGAAATGGCACGCAAAACCTAACTAAATGACCTAGGTAATGAAACTGAAATGTAGAATAACAAACTATAAATGAACAAAGGTGCACCTAGGAGACAGATGAGGTAAAACAAGCTCTGAAACCCTAAAACCCTAATCTTTAATGCCCACTAGGAATCATATGCCAGTTTGGGTGATTTAGTCCTAGACTAGGGTTTTTGTGCCAAAATTGGAATCTTGTAGTGACAAGTCTAGAACTCCTGAAATTTGAAAAAAAATTGTACTGGGACTCATATGCCACAAGTGGTGTTTCAATCTTATTCTACTTTTTTGGAAGGTCAAGATCTGAATTTATTCTCTTATCTCTGCTCTTCCTTCCACACTTCATTTTTAGGTTTGAAACTCTAAATTTGGGCCTATAGGTGACTTTCCTTGAAGATAGAAACTTTGTGACAACTTGATAACTTTCCTCAATCTTACAACCTATTCTTCAAAGGATCTTCAAGCTTCATAACACCTAGATCTGTAGTCAAACATGTAGAGAGAGAAAATCTTGTTGGTTGTTAGGAAATAGGGATTTACCTTGGTCAAACCCTATTTAGGTAATTAAACCATATAATGAAACAATGAAACATGAACATGAAACATGAAGAATGAACAATGATACATCAAATTATGTCTTGTAATGTAAATTTGCATTCTAACATGAAGTGGACATGAAGAATGTAGATCTTGATCTTGAATTGGATGTGGAATAATGCTCAACTTGGATCTTGAATACTACATCACAACGCTACCTCAACAACATGCTTGATGCCTTATGCCTTTGACATGATGATAGATCTTGAATTACTACAACAAATGATGAAGAAATTTTCCCTTGAATGCTTTAAATATGCTCTTGAATTTCCTTGAATACTCTTGTGAACTATTGTAACCATAAACTTGCTATTAAGAATGCTCTCTTGAAATTCTTAGGTGAAAATGAGTAAAAAAACCTTGTATTTATACTTATTTATGCCAAATTTTTTGAAATTAGAACACTACAAGCCGACATCATATCTAGAAAGATAAAATCCTGCCAAAAATTGAATTTAACTTAGGTCATCGTTAGAGTGGGACTTATACGCCCAAGGTGGAAAAATATTAGTTGTTAGGTTGCTTTTATGGTCACATATTGTGAATGGTTGAGATTTATTATTTGAATGCATGGTGGAGAATTATAATGTGATTGAATTTTATTTTAGTAGTTAAATATTTTTATTTAATAATTATAGATGAGCACATGAATAATTGAATATCTTATTTTTATTAATCTTAAATAAATGGAGAAAGTGAATTTTGTTTTATTTATGTAGGATAAAAGAAGAAACTAAATGGTTTTTTATTAATTTTGGATAAATAGAGAAATGGTTAATTAATTAGAGATCACTAATTAACTAAAGAATAAAAAATAATTTAGCTAATTTGAGAATGTGATAATATGGTAATATTGAGCAATATTTAAAAATAAATTATGAATGGTACTGGTATATGATGAGGTGGTATTTATCATACCATTAAGTGGTCAATTGTAGGTGTCTATATTTTTTCTCTCTTTAAAACAATGTTGACTAAAAGAAGGAATTAAATTTCAAAGAAAGTAAAATGGGATGCTTGGCTAGATTGGATTGGTGGTTAAATTAGGCTAGGGATGCCCTTAGTGAAATGATGGTTAAGGTAATGATGCAATGGCTATGTTGTTTAAGGTGATGTGATGCAACATTGAGAGGGTGTGCAAGGATAAAATAAATGGTTGGTCAAGACACCCTTGCTCATTGAATTTTAGTAAATTCATCACTTATGGAAGGATCTCAACCAATTTTTGTGTGGATTTTCTATTTATAATACATCTTCAATTATTCACAAAGTTTGACTAGGTAGGATTTTAAGTTCACTTGTTTAATTATGACTCAAAAATCTAATTCATAGAGAAACTCAACACAATAGGTAATCTAGAAATTGGGATAGCAGAAGAATAACATAATTCAAGTAAGGATGGATCTAATGAAGACAATAAGTACTCACCCCATTTCCTTTTTCAAATAATGGATAGATTGGCTAGTCACAACAAGTTCTTTAGCAGGCTCCAACCTGATTATTATAGTGTCTAAGGTCTTTATAATTTTATCACCAGATTATGTTAATTTTAGGGTATGGAAATATGATGTATATTAGCCCATTTTTCTTTTAATTTGATTCATAGTGCTAAATTAGGAAACTCATTGATAAATTCAAGCATGAAAATAATTGCCAAGAGCACAAGGTTAAAAATTTGAAACAAGATTAAAAGATGGTCATAGATTATTTTCTCTCCTTGAAATCAATAACACCATTCCACCACACAAAATTGATATTTACGAGGGGTAGTAATTCAATTAAACAAAAAGATACATTAGTGTAGGGTTGTGACTAGTCCAGTGTAGCACTTAGGATCTAGTATCGAAAAATTTATCTCTTCAAGCAAATGAAATTGTGGGAGGATCAAATACTTGTGATAAAATTCCATGGGGAGATGGTCAATTTCACAATATATGCACCAAGTGGTAAGAATTTGAAGGCCACGCCATATAAAGTTGGAGAAATTGGACCCTTTGGAACTCAATGGAAAGACTAAGTCTTAGTGTAGCAATATGAAGCTACCACATCAAAAAGAATAATTGGTAAGAAATTTGTGTGAATCAACCATTCTGCATAGAATATCAAATGAAAGACTAACTAATAAGAAATTCAACATGGCCTTGAAAATGAAAGGAAACTTCCATAAAGCATTCATTCACTTTTATCATTCTTAGTTAACTATAAGGGCCCACTGGACAAAACATAAAATCTACAAAACCATAAAACCATGAAAAGATGAGAAATAACTAGCATCTAACTTGCTATAAAGATAGCAAAGGTATCATGACCATATTAATTTTTTAATAGAACAAATAATATTAACATAAGAGTTTTTCTTTTATCTCAATTTAGTAATTGTGTTGGTTTCAGATCTTTCTTTTATTTTTATCTTAACTCCTTCCATAACCGATGTAAATGGAGCCACTAAGGCTCTCTACGTGTTTACGACCAAAAATAGTCAATTTATGAGGAGTGGAGGAGGCATTTGTAACGCATTAGAATGGTAACTCATTCTTTTATTTATATAGAATTTATAAGCATGTCTTTTAGGAGAGGCTAAAAACAGAATAGCCAATAAGAATGGAGGAATGTTATGAAAAAGAATTGTTGTGCTGACAACGTGGCAGAGAAGGGGTGATAACGCAGATCAGTCATGCCCGAGCAGAAGATAATGAGCACTGGAATGCTTTTCCACGTTCGAAGAGAGATATAGAATAGGATTTAGAGTATCACCATTGTTTTTAGTAGTGAAGATTCAAGGATGAACAAGCTTGCATGAAGGCACCAAAAAAATAAATTAAAATGATTCATTGGCACAAAAAGCGACCAAGAGCATGTAGCTAAATAGACAAAATACAGCCATGGAGAACATGTTTGAACTTCACCTTATAATAGTCGATCGATATCATAAAAGCAATCCATAGTTTTAAATGCGGAGATTTCTTAACCAAAGTTGATCGTAAAATTAAGTACATACCAAGCATTAAGGAGATCTATTAATAAATATTCAGAACTCCTGTCTTTATTGCATTCAAGTTGAAATATAGATAGGAATATATATTCTTGATTTAGTGATAAGTATTTGATTAGACAGCTTAACACCATGATTTTGACAAACTATATAATTGCAGGTTGCTCTCCTTTTCTTCACGCCTGTGTAATTTTACTTCACATGTGCATTCATGAATCCGACATCACATCAGACTTTGGCCATTTTATAATTCTGTACTAAAAATTCCCTTGCACGTGAGACTTCAGACGCCCGTTTTGGCCCACATGTGTGAACGCCCAGTCCGTGAGCCGAGTCATACCTATCTAAAGTTTTATTGACGTTACTGCCTAATGATAGTTCTCTCTCAGTCATTGTCCGGTCCCTTGCCTCTGCAGGATTTTAAATGCTTTGTCTGGGTTTTCTTTACATGTGGGTTTTGCATCTGAGTTTGCCATGGAGGATGAAGAAACGGGGGAGCTTTTTATACCTTGCAGAGTATGCAGTCATAAATGTTATAAAATTCATGGCAAATACCATGAGAAAGCGCTTTTTGATGGGTCTGCCTCTTTCTTCAAAGTTATGCTTGGAGACTTTGCAGAGACATTGGTAAGTTTTATTCTTGTACTCATACAATCTTATTCATCTTTTTAAAAATTCTCTTACACTGTTTATATTCACAAATTGTGTAATGTGTTTCATGCAGCGCATTCTTCCTACATTTGTTTCGCAGTTCAGAATTGGAAAAGTCACACATATGGTGTTGCAAGGGCCAAGCGGGCAGGAGTGGGAGGTGGAGTTAATGAGTACAAACAATAAACTGGAATTTCGACATGGTTGGAAAGAATTTGTGAATTATCACAGGCTGCAATTGGGAGATTTTGTTGTGTTCAACCACATAGCGATGTCTTACATAGGGGTTAATATATATGGAAGATCTGGGTGTGAGAAAAAATTGAGTGCTCTTCATTTTGAAAATCCAAACATTGTGGTAAAACAGAAATGCCCTTCGAACAAAATTTGCAGTTTAAATCAATCAGTGGTTAATAAATTGCTGATTGATTTGGTTTCTAATGAGGGAAATAAGCATGAATCTGAAACGGTGGGTGAAATTCATAGAAGAAAAAGAAAATCCACTTTTCTCGGTAAGAAAAAGGTTTTGTCCAAAAATATAGAGCCTGTTAAATTTATAAGTTCCATAACAAACTTATGGAGTTGGCATTTGAATTGTATTTTTATAAGAGAATTGGCATAACAATAAAGTGAATTTTGTTGCAGGGAAGCACATAGCAATGGAGTCTGCTGGTCCTTTCAAATTAGATAAACCCTTTTGTTCAAGGGTTATTAAATCATGGAACATAAGAAATGGATCATGCTATCTAGTGAGATCAAATTCTCTGCTTTCTTTGGTTATATTTGTTTTCAAATTTAAATTAGGAGTAAAGAGTCTACAAAGAGGTAGCTAACAGGTGAACAATATGCAATGTACTCAATTGCTTTTATTACTTCATTTTTCTGATAGATCTCTAACGGTCTAATATGAACATCTGCATCTGTGTGAATTCTAAAGTTTAAGAAGAATGTATTAAATTAATGCAATCCAATGATTTGTTGGGTTAAGTAACTTAGTTCCTGTCATGGTTTGGGAATGCAGGCGTTCCCAACGCCACGGAAAAATCCGATTCAACTACCAAACCAAAAAAGTGAAGTTGTCCTTTTGGATGGAGAGTGTAACGAATGGAAGGTACAGTGCCTTATTAAGGACAAGAGACATATCTTTTGTGGGGGGTGGAGATATTTTGTACGTGATAATAATATACAGGAAGGAGACACTTGTGTTTTTGAGCAGCTGAACAATCAAAACAAATTTATGTCGAGAGTTCATATATTGCCTCATGCAGAGAAAGCTCCTCATTAACAAGAGGAGGAAAAGCAGGCCAAGGACGAGGAATAAAATTATACAAGAAAAGTTTTCTTTAGACGGCTTAAATTCGATGCTTAATCGTATCTGTTAAGTTGGCTGTTGTTTATTTATGTAAAAATATATTATATAGCAGATATATATTTTATTAGTCTTATATACTTTTAAAGTTATGATTATTAATAATTTTTATTATAAAAGATTTAATCAATTTTTAAATTTTTAATTTTTTAAAATGCATCTATATTATTTAAGATTTTATAATTTCTCATTAAAATTTTTCATAATATTTTTTAATATTAAATTTAAAAATAATTTATGTGAAATTAATATTAATGGATCAAATTTTATATGAATTAGTTGTTTTTGATTACTAAATTTATATGATTCATGTATGTATAACTTAATGAAAGTAGATTTTAACATATCTTTTGAGAATTTATTTGGAACAAATTAACTAGATCTATAAATTTTTTTATTGAAAATGTGGTAAATTTATATTTAACATTGAATAAATTTGATAATAAATTAGGACATATTTATAGGGTAATTTAATTAGTGATAGAGAAGATTTTAGGATCAAGATGAAAAATAAATGGTTAAATTGATTACAAACAAATTGTTATTATTGATAGAGAAGATTTTAGGATCAAGATTAAAAATAAATTGTTGAATTGATTATAAATAAATTATTAATATTGATAGAGAAGGTTCTATTAAATATTGGTTCCTAGGTTGCTTTTAGAGTTACATTTTATGAATGGATGAAAATTGTTATTTGAATGGATGGTGGAGATTTATAATATGATTGATTTTATTATAGTAATGAGTATTATTATTTAGTAATTATAGATGAGCATGTGAATAATTGAATTTTTTATTTTATATTTTATTTGAAATAGATGGAGAAAGTGGATTTTATTTTATTTATTTCAAATAAAAGAAAAAAATTGGATTAGTTTTTTTATTAATTTTGGATAAATAGAGAAATAGGTAATTAATTAGGGATCACTAAATAATAAAGATTAATTTAGTTAATTGAAGAATATGATAATATGGTATATTTAGCAATATGAGAAAATAATTATGAATGGAATTGGTATATGATGAGGTGGTATTTGAAATAGTATTAAGTGGTCAAATATAGTTGTAGATATATTTTTCATCCCTTTAAAATGATATTATGACTAAAAGAAAGAATGAAATTCCAAAGAAAATAAAATGGGATGCTTCACTAGATTGGATTGGTGGATAGATTAAGCTAGGGAGGCCCCCAAGTGAAATGATGGTTAAGGTGATTCAACATGATAGCTATGATGATTAAGGTTATTAAGGTTATCAAGTGAAATGATGGTTAAGGTGACGATGATGGCTAGGATGATTGATCTATATATTAAGTAACATGATTTTTTTACAGGAGAAGGTTTGACATTGGATTGTGATACTTTGGTTGAGAAATGCTTTTATTTATTAATTATAGATGAGCATGTGAATAATTTATTTTTTAATTTTCATTTATTTTAAATAAGTGGAGAAAGTGGATTTTATTTAAATATTTTTGGATAAAAGAAGGAAGTTGATTATTTTTTATTATTTTTTGATAAATAGAGAAATGGTTAATTAATTAGAGATCACTAATTAAATAAATAATAAAGATCAATCTAGCTAATTGGAGAATTTTATAATATGGTACATCTACAAGTATGAAAAAATGAATTATGAATGAGATTGGTATATGATGAGGTAGTATTTGACATAGTACTAAGTGGTCAAATTTAGGTGTATATTTTTCCTTTCTTTAAAATGATGTTGTGAATAAAAGAAGGAATGAAATTTTAAAGAATGTGAAATGGGATTCTTAGCTAGATTGGATTGGTGGATAGATTATGCTAGGGATGCCCCAAGTGAAATGATGGTTAAGGTAATGACATGATGGCTAGGTTGATTATGGTGATGTAATGTAATGCATCATAAAGAGGTTGCACGAGGATGGAATAAATGGATGGGATCTCAAAAAGAGAAAAGATTCTTTTGTGAAAATATGAGTACATATGATGAAAGGTGAGTGAATGGATGACTAATCAAAAATATGAGGAATTATAAATGTTGTACATGTTATGACTCTTGTATGAAATTCTAATTATTTTGAGAAATATTATGTATACGTTAGGATATGACAAGATGCACCATGATATCGAAAACCATGATGACACTATTTCCATGTGCTATAAAATAAAATTATCCAAGCATACGATGCATTATAATATGAAAAACCTATTATGAAATTATTATAAATATCCAAGAATTTACATAAATATAGAATAACATAAGAAAGCACTCAAGAAAGAAAGGTAACATAAGAAAAAAAACAATATATTTACCCTAGTCAAGCTAAAAAATAAAGATTGATTGATGTTGATAATAGGGTGAGTACTCTAAATTGGCGGGAAAAAAGGTGAGCACATCAATTATTTTTAAGAAAATACAATCATGTTATTTTTCAATACACATAAATCACACATGTCATAGCTTGGTAAAAAGCAAGCCATAACATGACTTAAAAATTTAAAAAAATGGTTCAACCAAGCAAAGAGTTGTGACTGAGTGCACAAAAATGAGCAAAGCATGAGTTTAATTTGGATATTTGTTAACATTTACAAATCCCATCCTAATTAGTTTTCCAATGTCACATCACAAAATGGTAAGTAATTAATATTTTAATATTTTTTAAATCAAATATTGTTTATATTTTTGTGAAGTTTAGTATTTAGAATATATTTATTATTTTTTATTTTTTAACTAACTCTAAATTCTAACCTAAATATTTATTTAATGAAGGTTATTTTTAAAAATAACCTTTTTGTGCCTTACACATATGCCCCATTTTTTATTTTTTTGTAAAATATGAAATATTTTTTATTTTTTTGGATTATGTGGTGTTCCATTACACTAGCATTTCTATGTCTTAATAATTGGTCAAGAGAAGGTATCGAGTCCTTATTTTCCAAAGAATGGTTATTAACTTAGTTTATTTTTAATGACTTAGTGTAAACAATCACTTTTATTAACTTCCATATTTTTTGAGGATTATTGTGTATTCAATCTACCTCTCAAAGATCATGTTTGTCTCATAAAAGTGCTTATCAAGCAATATTTTATTCCCTTCATAGTTTAAGTTTGTAGAATATTTTAATGTAGAATCAAATATAATATATGAATCTAATTGAATATCCAAACATTTATCCTCTTCCTACATCATTCCCCTACAAGTGAGTAAAAATGTTAAAATCCTTTAAAAATAAAGTTTGTAGAAATCCAGCCTACCATCAAACATGATTTGATTTTCCCTTTTATATCCAATTATCCTAATATTAATTTAAAATAGTTTTTTTTAATGACATTAATGTTTATTTCTTACAATTTTAAGTGTTGTGGAGTTTTCTCAAATAAAGGAATGTTGGATGTGGAAATATTAAATATTAAATATCATATCCACCTACACTCCATTTTCTCACAAAGTGCTATAGATATTATAAAGTGATGTCTTAAGGTTAATTTTATGAAATTATGGAGATAGACATGACTACTTTCGTATCTAATTCTTCATTGGTTTTCTACCAAATGAAGCTTGTACATCTATGATGAATTATCAACTCTAATACAATATTAATGTTTGCACATGTATTAAGTGTAAGGAGGGAGTGAACTAAATGTTAAGAAACTTGAGATTAAGAAACATATTTGAACTTAGCAACCTACAAACATGAGAAAGAGGGAAATGTTGAAGAATAAAAATGATGAGAAGAAGTATAAATGAAGGCACACATAGATCATCAAGACATAGAAGAGCTACTCCAAACTAATATCAAGGAAGAGGATGTGTAGGTTGATGGTCCTCTTCTATATGAAGCTCACACAAAAATTGATAAATTAAATAAGGAACACATAAGTTTCCCATAATATCCAAATGGTGAACAAGGTAATAAAGACCAAGTTCTGGTAGTGCAAAAAGTTGAAATGAATGATGTCCTATAAGATAATCTAGATACATCCACATCCATAATTGTATCTTCCATAGAAAAAATAAAAGAAGATATCCTAAGAGGTCAAGAAAACTAGGAATGGGCACGTCATAATTTCGAGTCCTAAATGATTAAGTGTAAATGAATATTTTTGATCAAGTGCTAATGATATAGTGGGTTTATCAATAAGACAATACTTCACATAGGTGATAGATTTTACTTACCTTGTGATAGTATGGATAGATGTAAATATTCAAAAGAGACAACCTAGGGTAAGAATTGCATAACTTGATATTTCAAGTATTTTAAATAAAATAGACATACATATGGTGGAAAAAACACCAAAATTATAAAATATGCTATAGGATCTAGGATAACTAAAATAACTACTATTGTAGTAGATAAAGATAATGGATCTATTTAAGGATTGAAATTTATTAGGTGACTATAATCAATTTAGGATAGCCTACTAGACAAGAAGAAATTGAAGAGGTCTAGTAAGTTGGGTCTATAGTAGTCTACAAGATGAATAAGGATGGCAAAATAAAGAAGGAACTGAAGGAATGAATTGCAGAATTAGAAGGCTATATCAAGAAATTGGCAAATGTAAATTATAATAAGTATATGGATCAAGTTTTCTGATTATTATAATATCACAGGGTATGTGCAGGATCATCATGGAAAAAACAGGCCCTTAAGTGGCAATGAAAATTCAGAAAAATCATAGGCAGCTTGACTTAAAAATTTGAATAAGTTATCTATATTATTTCAAAAATATGTAAGAATAGAATCTGTAGAAAATTGAATGTAGTTTCTAAACTACTAGATTTTTATTTTTTTTTAAATCTATTTGGTGAAAATTTGAAATTTCAATGCAGTGGTACTTAAATTTCAGGGAAAAAATAAGAAGTAGGTGTCTATCTAACCACCCTAACCACAATAAAATGATAATATTTTTTAATAAGATTTTATATATAAGTAGAGGACTCATGTCCCGATGTGATGCATATTTTTTTTGTATTTTGTTTCCAAGTAAATAATTAATTATGAATTTTTTATTACAACTTTTAAAAAATATAAAAACCCGTATGTCTGAACACCTTAACTTGGTCAAAACTTCATGAAATCCATTTTTTTTTTAATCCTATAGTATGCGAAGTATAAAATGTGACACATGTTTTGGATTCAAAAAATGTGATAGGTTTGAAAGATATAGATGTTTTTCAATCAACCTATCAATCAAGACTTTAGTCGTAATTCAAATAGAAAATGAATAATAATTATATATTAAATTCAAAGTAAAGCATAATTTATATTAGTAGAAAGTTGAGAATCTCCTTTAAAAACCCTTTTCATTTCATCAATTTAGGGTAAAAAAAAGGTCGTCAGCCACATGGGCGAAGTCTAGAAAAGCAAGGTAAGTTGTTAAACACGTTTTTTGTGTTGAAAACTTAGGATTGGCATGTCCTAGCCAAATTCTGAAGCAAACCCAAGGCTAATCCCTAGGTAGTAGGTTTTGTGTCAGAGATATCGAATATCTAATTTTTTATATATATAATTTAAAAAAATCTAATATAGTTTTTAATATATGATTTAAAAATTTGCAATAAATAATTTATAGTTTATTTTAATATATCTAGTTAAGAATATACAATATAGTTTATAATTCAATTAATTTATGATAATCTCCTACGGAATTATGTATAATATATTATACTATTATGTATAATATTTAAATATTGTTTATATATTCTTGTTAATGTATAAATATTTATATATATATATATATATATTAAGTTAATATATAAAATATTATATAACTAATTAATATTACTAATATATTAAATATTTAAATATTCTCTCTTTCTCTCTCTCTCCCTCCCTCCCTCTCTCCCTCTCCCTCTCCCTCTCCCTCTTCCCCTCTTCCTCTCTCCCTTCCCCTTCTAATTATCTCTCCCTCTCTCAGACCCTTCTTCCCCTCTCTCCCTCTCCCTCTCCCTCTCTCTCTCCCCTTCCCCTCTCCCTTCCCCCCTCTC